>NW_025573434.1:0-15764 GCF_020424385.1 Procambarus clarkii
AACGTCACTGGGGTACTGCTTAGTGCATGACGTCACTGAAGTCCTGCTTAGTGCATGACGTCACTGGGGTGCTGCTTAGTGCATGACTTCACTTGGGTCCTGCTTAGTGCATGACGTCACTGGGGTCCTGCTTAGTGCATGACGTCACTGGAGTCTGGTTTAGTGCATGACGACACTGGGGTCCTGCTTAGTGCATGACGTCACTGGAGTCTTGCTTAGTGCATGCCGTCACTGGGAACATGCTTAGTGCATGACGTCACTAAAGTCTTGCTTAGTGTATGACGTCACTGGAGCAATGCTTAGTGCATGACGTCACTGGGGTCCTGCTTAGTGCATGACGTCACTGGAGTCTGGTTTAGTGCATGACGACACTGGGGTCCTGCTTAGTGCATGACGTCACTGTATTCGTTTGCCTTGTTCGGGTAGAAGGTAGACACAGTAGTCTCTTCTGTATATATTTATTGACTGAGATAGCAAGGTATATATCTGCCTAGCCGAGGTCCTTCTACTCTGAGTCTGTGAGAATAACTGCGGCTGCTGGGAGCATGCTTGATGCTCCTCTGTCTGGCATGACGTCAGAGGCCTACTTGCCTGTGATTGGTTACATTTCAACTGACAGAATTTTGAGTATAACACCGCTCGGACACGCTACCAAGTCGACGTCCCTTGTCGACAAGCTCTGGCTAGCTATATAGTTACAATGATACTGAAAGGACCTCGGTGGCATACAATAATGGCTTACATGTGAAATTTGCATAATAAAACATTGAAAGAAGATCAGGTGTGCGTAATACAAACAACTCGGCATATATGCACCAAAAAAAAATTCATCATAATAGGTGAAAATCATGGTAACAATTCTTTGATTAAACCAGAGTAATAAGATGTTACGGACCCGAGTCCAGCGTCCGAGCAAGGAGCAGTAACAACTACGCCATCTGTGGATCAGCTCCCGAAACCCCCGCCAAACGAACGACGACACCTAGTGAGGACAGCGTGTACTGGCCTCGAGGACCAGTTTCCAGTCTGGTTCAGCACTCAACACCGCCGCTCCTGACTTCTGGTGAGGTGGTGCTCCGACGACAGCGCCATCTATGGACTGGATACGTCAGGTGTTAGTATCTGAGCCTGTAAGTGTGGTGTTTTAGTGTCCCTGTTATTGATGACGTGTCTGCTTACAGAGCCGACCTGGGACCACTGTGTTGAAGGTGGAGTCAGTCTACCCGAGGCAGCCAGTCTCCATACAGTGAAGTTTGCTGCAGCTGTCGTGACGTCGTCCCCCCGGAAGAACACTGTGGTGTGTTAAGCCTGCCAGTGGAGTGGCAGTGGAAGGATTTACCCGGGACCGACGGTTGGAGACGATAATCCACTGGGGTATTGAGGACAGGAGGGTGATTGGTGATATCACACGAGACTCCTGTCTAGGGCGTACCCCTTTTATCGTTCGTGGAGTGGCCGTACCAGCCTTGGTGGCTCTGTACCTGCCAGCAGACCTGCTGGACGTGTGGTTGACGGCCTCCACGACGGTGCCCCCAGTGGACCTGTGTTGTGGCTGACCTGTGGCCAGGGTAGGCTCGGCGTTCCAGAAGACACGTCTTGAGGCCACGAAGAAAGCACCAAGGAATCGGCACCGAAAGTGGTGTGGCACCAGAGTCTTCAGCAGTAGACTACAGTGTTGATCCCCTTGTAAAGTGTTAATACCCCTCCCCCTTGTGTACTCTTTTATTATATATATTTAAACGGTGAAGGTGAATATTATATTACATTAAGTTCTTACCTTTCTTTCCCTACTCCCTTTAAGTTACTTGCGTCATGGATCGCATCCCTTGATAGCCTCTACTGGCTTGGGGCCGGATATATATCTTCCTCTAACTACATCAGAGTAAGAACCCCGTTGCGTCCCGAGAGGGCCGTAACATAAGAACATGTGTATGTCTACTGATCAGATATGAACAATACAACTCAAGGTATTGCCTAAACAAAATTATTAACATGTGTCAATGGCATGTGCTTGAAAACCATACAAAATTAAACAATTATTACATTAATGGAACAAAGTTCTGACCTAACAACCACAATTGAATTTCAAGATAGATAATGATTTTTTTTTTTTTTTTTTTCTCTTTTTTTTTCTGAATACAATATATTTACAAGACCAATGTACAATATATATAATGTGCAATATATTTACAAGCATATACAAGACCTGGATCAAGAAGACTAACATCTGCGTGATAGCAGTCAGGATTCACTGGCCTCAATGTGGTTGCTAGAACAATAATAACTCCTATGACAAGCACTGTGAAAATACAAATGGTAGTAGACTTAACAATGGCATCTAATTTATAACAAAATAAATTTGAGAAAAACTATACATTATATATAATGGTAATAATAAGACATGTGGTAGAAATACTGCAAATGAGTTTTTTTTTTCCAAAACAAACAGAATAACTGCAGAGTGCATTCAATTATAAATTCTGCGGATATCTACACCTAGCTCATCCAGAGCACTATACAACTCTGGCTCTGACTGAAGGTCCGGAACAGATGAAACTTCATGCGACAAACTATCATCTTGAGAGATATCCTCGTTAACATCTAGCCAATGGACATGTGGTGAGTGCACGGTTGAAACAAGAGGTCTAGATCTAAGATTATAATTGCTAGTATGGGGTTGCTGAACATCAAGTGGTCTGTCAACCACAGAAGGTGGTGTCCGAGTAGGAGTATCTGTCTGGGTAAGTTCATTGTCATCTTCCTCATCAGTCTCGTCAACAGTCATTTTAGCTAACTTCATGTGGTCTAAATGTTCATTTATATACTCTCCTGTTAACAAGTTCTTAAGTCTGTATTTGTTACCTTTAATAAGCTCGATTACCTTATATGGACCCAAAAATTTCTTAGTTAACTTGTACATAGGACCAGACCTGTGTTGGTTAAGTATCATTACTACAGATCCAATAGTTATTTTACTGGGTTTAGCTCGTGCATTCCTTGCTAGAGTGAACTCGGCTGTTGCTTTGGACAGTTGTTCTCGTATTTTCTTGAATACTAGTTGCATTTGTCTACGCTTCACTTGAACAAAATCATCTACGTTATATAAGGGAGTAGGAGGTACGTTAATCAATTCATTAGGGAGGATCTTATATGTACCATAAAGAATAGCGTGAGGTGTGTCACCAGTAGAAACATTAATTGAAGAATTTATAGCACACTGAATTAAGGGTATAAAATCATCCCAATTGTTGTTATCAAAATTCAACGTGACTCTCAAGGCATCTAACACTTTCCTGTTAGTACGTTCAGCTAGTCCATTACTTGCCGGATGATAAGGCATAATGCTACATTTTTTTATGTTATATAAATCACACAAGCTAGTTAGAATACTATTACTGAATTCTGGTCCATTATCTGAAAGGATTACTTTAGGCATACTATATCTACAAATTATTTGGTCATGGAATGCGCTGGCTATGGTTTCTGCTGTTTTGTTCGGGATAGGAACTAGTTCGCAAAACCGTGAAAAATTATCGACCATTACAAGCAAATGTTTGTTCCCTTTCTCTGTTTCCGCAAAATTTGTCAATAAATCCATCGATATTCGTTCCCAAGGAGCTTTAGTTGCTGGGTACACCTGAATTGGATTAGGTCCTGAAACATGTCCCTTGTGCTGTAAACAAGTTAAACATCTGTCAACATAATGAGCAATCTCCTTAGCCATTTTTGGCCAAAAATATTTCAATCGACCTTGTTGGAGTGTACGATCCTTTCCTGGATGTGCACTTGCAGGAGCATCATGGATAATTTTTAACACAGTTGGTACCAAGACAGCTGGAACAACTAACTGACAACATTTCCTCGGGGCTGTCCCTAGCTTTACTACTCTACACAGTAAATTGTCCAACATAACTAGTTCTTTCAATGGTACTGGCGGTTTATGAATCGAGCGAGTGTCTTGCTTAGTCAAAAATTTAATGACGGGTGCCCATATGGGGTCTTGTCTTTGTTCCGTTTCTACTACTGTAGCATCTAATGCTGGGTAATTTAACTGAATCGCAGCTACGTGTCGAGAAAACGCATTGGCTACAACATTTTGCTTTCCTGGAATATATCCAAATGTGGGATTGAATTCTTGAATTGTGAGCAAATATCTAGCAAACTTTCCAACTGGATTCTTATTTTTGAACAAGGGAATTAATGGTTGGTGATCTGTAAGAACATGAACTGGGTAATTATAAATTGTATCCTTGAAATGTTTAAGTGCCCAGACAACTGCCAAGGCTTCTCGTTCTGTTGCACTATAATTTTTCTCTTCTTTGGATAATGTGCGGCTAGCATAAGCTATTGCGTGATCTCTGTGACCTTCTGTTTGAAGTAATGCAGCACCTAGACCTATGTCACTAGCATCTGTAACCAACGTAAAAGGTTTAGAAAAATCTGGGTACCTAAGGACAGGTGACGAAATCAAGGCTGCTTTGAGTTTTTTGAATGACTGATCCTGGGCCTCTCCCCAAACAAAGGGTTCATCTTTTCTTTGCAACTTGTAAAGCGGAGCGGCTATAATAGAGAATCCAGCAATAAATGAACGATAAAATCCTACAAGACCTGTGAACTGTCTTACGGCTTCTGCGGTACGAGGTGTTGGAAAATCACGGGCAGCGATAATTTTTGATTCATTCAATGTAATACCTGAAGGTGTAACTGTATGACCTAGGAAATTAATCTTTTGCTTTAAAAATGAACATTTTGCAAGCTTTATTTTTAAATTAGCTTCAGCGAGCTTTGCAAGTACTTTCTCAAGGTTCTGGAAATGAGTCTGAACATCTTGCGACATGATTATGAGATCATCAAGGTAAACTAGAAGCGTACTTCCTATCAATCTACGAAATAGATTTGTCATGAGCCGTGAAAAGGTTATTGGACTACTACGCAAACCAAACGGCATTCTTTTGAAATGAAAATGACCACTGGGAGTACTAAAGGCTGTCAATTGTTTACTTTCCTCATCAAGGGGGATTTGCCAGAATCCCTGCAACAAATCTAACGTTGAGAATACTTTGTTTCGACCAATACTTTGCAACAAATCATTTAGAACTGGAAGTGGGAAACGATCAGGTATTGTTACTCTGTTAAGCTTGCGATAATCGATTACAGGTCTCCAAGTCCCATCTCGCTTTGGTACAAGAATCAATGGAGCGTTCCATGGCGAATTACTCGATTCAATTACATCACTCTGTAACATTTCTTCTACAAGTCTATCTGCTTCTGCTCTCTGAGAATGGGGAAGTCGGTAAGCTGGTACATAAATAGGCGTAGTTCCTTGTTCAAGGGGAATTTTATGTGTAATAAGAGGAGTGAGACCTAATTTTTCTCCTGGTAGAGCAACAACAGCTCTATTCTTGTTCAAAATTTTCAAAAGCTGAGCCACAGAGTCAGGAAAATCAGTAGGACTGAGGTGTTGCGCTTGCACCTCTGGCTGAGATCCCTGTTCTCCTGGTGTGAGTGTACAAACAGTATGATCCATGGAGACATCATCCACAACTCGCACCGGTAACGAGTAATGGGCAAAATCTACAACATGGGTACCCGACTGGAGATGGATATCGGCATTACGAGTGTTTGCGATAAATAATGTAACGGTACCATCCTGCACTGTGTGCCAGGAGGGTTCAACAAATGTACCATTCACTTTACATGTTTCACTTTCCGCAATCACATCCGACAACTCAGGCACTCCCTGAACCTTAACTCTTATTCTGGTGAGAGAATGAGGGTGTAGCACAGTGTCAGTAGCCATGGAACCACTGACTTCAGAGATGGAAGCTGCCAGGCGAGCGAGACAACGAGAATCCGTTAGGGCGTCCCCTTCCAGAAAGTCCCGATACTCATTCTCCTTAACAACTGCACAACTACTATGCTTCAATCGAGTGCCTGTTTTCTCGGGTATGCTACCACGACAATGATCTGACAAACCTACGCTTGCAAGGCGGTTGTCAACAAAATTAACATAATCTGATTGAAGGTTGAACTCGTGGCCCTGTCGATACATGCTACACAAGGGTATGACATGGTCTTTGATACTTATGTTCCAACGATGGGGAAACAATGCAATATTTTCATCAATCATGGTGTACAGACCTAAGAGAATGTCTCCAGGAAAATGAATAATGTCAACAACTAAACATGTTATAGACAATGTGACATCATTGAACTTGAGTGGGAGGTCAATTTCACCCTGAACTTTTACTTTATTTCCTGAAATACCACTTAGAAAAGGTATGTGTGACTGTTTTAAAATAGTAGGGTGCTTACTCTCAATGTCTCTAAGAGCTGAGGGCTTGACAATATTAATTTTTGCACCCGAGTCAAGAAAAACTTTTAAAACTCTACCATGTACAATGGCTGATACAAGGGGACCATCACTTGAGACTGGACAAGTTACTATTTTTGACTTATGTTGTCTGGGATATCTGTGTCTTGTTTGTGTCAAATTTACTGTGGATCCGTCAACATCTACAACTGGTCTAGAGTCAGTGTCCTCCTCTGTCAAGTGTCCAAATCTATTTTGGGTAGCTACTGAATACACAGGGAGGGCACTAGGATTGGCTAGCTTGAATTGGTTAGCGGATGGCCTTGGGGGTTTCCCGACGACATGGAGTGAACATTCTGAGCTCCAGCATTCTGTGACTGAGCATTATAATTTGAAGTTGCATTATAGCTGGGCTGGGAGTTGTAATTACGAGAGTTCTGATAATGTCTTGGACGCTGTGAGCCTCGCCAAGACTGACCATGGGAGTTACGAGGTGGAGATGTCCTTTGCCTAGCTCTACAATCCGCAGTGTGGTGACCAACTTGTTTATGGTACGTGCAATATGGAAGCCTAGAATGATTAGATTGATGAGGGGGCCGAGAGAATTGTCTAGGAGGTGATGATCTAGGGGCGGACCAACAGTCCCTTGCAAGGTGGTTACTCTTACCACAATGCCAACATGAGGGAGTGGATGGTTGTGGACTATGGCGTTTCGGCATTTTATGAGACGGCGAATTTGACTGGGGGCTACGAGCATGGGTACGCTTCTGCGACCAAGAGTTTTGAGAATTTGTGGGAGGATGCTGAGAGCTTGTGACTACATTTACAGCATCAGAGGGTGGCAACAGTTGAGCACTTCGGGGAGCTAGTTTATCTGCGGCATTGTTAATAGCCTCAAATACTTCACCAATTTCATGTTTAACACCAAAATTTTGTTGCTCAACGATTGGTTTTGTATGCTCGGGGGCAAAATGCATTAAAGTACCAAATGCTATCATTTTGGCCATAGCCTCAGGGGACAGATTATTGTCTTTATCTAACCAAGTCGAATTATTCATAGCAGAAACTAAGGCATACAGATACTGATCGAGACGGCTAGTAAACGCATTAAACGATTCACCAGGCTGCATGGTGGCATTGGTAATTTTCTTGACTAACCTATATGGGTCAAGGTCTCCTTTATTAACAAAGCGACGGCGAAAGAAATCCTTAAATTCAGGCCAAGACTGGAGGCTAACAATGGCTTTCTCATCAACAACAAAACGTGCATCACCTTTGGTTGTGTCCACGGCTGACCGTGCAATTGCTAAGTATTCGGCATCAGTAGGCTTAGAAAAACGTGCAACTGTTTTCGCTTCAACCTTACTAAACCATGATTCTAATAAACGCGATTCCCCAGCAAAAAGAGGAATAGCCATTTCCTGAGCTGATCTCTGGCCATTGGGACGAGCAACTGTTCCCATTGATTCTGAAGGGGTTTCAACAGTGGTAGGCATTGTCACAGCCGTGGAAGTAATATTTGAACGCAGATTATAATTAAGTGCACCTGGCATCAGAAATAGTATACACAAAAATAAACACAAAAAAATATCAACTTGGCTAAAGTAAAAATGGCAGAAATAAAATTATTAAATTGGGCTAGGCAAGAAAATAATTAAGAACAAGCAATTGTAAACTAATTTTAGCAATCTTTCATTAAAAAATGACTGGAATTAGATGTATGTAAATTAATTAAACCAGACTAAGCACAGCAATTTAGAATAAAAACTGGGAAATGCAATTGCAAAATTTCATTAAAAAGATTCAACACAACAAGTGGCAATGCAAGAAATATGGATGTAGCACATAAACTGGACACAGGAATGTATATAACTGCTATGGTAAAAATTTAAAATAAAATGCTTAAAGGATAAATTTCAAGTTAGGTCTGGAGAAATATAAAAAAAATTCTATGTTCTATTGTCTATGGAAATCTCAAAAACAAATTTCTATTATGCAAAATAAACTGCTAGAAACAATTATTTCTTACTTCTCTCACCTTTGAATTCACTAATGACACTAGTAACAATTAATGAATAATGGAATCATATGCAGGGAATATTGAAATGTCTCAGAGAAACTGTGGGCCTCTGGAGTACTAACCCGGCTCCAATATTTAACAAGTCACTGAAAGATTAATTCATAAGATATTTTGGATATATTTACGTTAAACCTCATTAAATCATAGCACACGATATCTTAGCTCATATTTACTTAACTCAGGGCTGCAGGATTTGCAATATAACAGTGGCCAAAACGAAAAACGGTGACCAGACGTGTGAAGAGGACCATGTGAGGGCTTGTTTACAAACTGGTGCGATGGGAGCGCTCCTGGCGGCGGTGGCGCGAAGCTCCGTGGAGACCCCCAAGCTGGGAATTGATGTTGGGAGCGCGAAGATAAATTCTGACGACGACGATATTACGACGATGTCGGTGGAGAAACACGATTGGGAGTCAGGAGTTCACACAAAATGATGTAGCAGGGCCTGGTGGCGAGGTGTGAGCTTAGAGGGAGGCGAGGCGTGTGAGCCTGGGGAGGCGACACTAGTCAAACAATTGCAGTCCACCAAATATTCTCAAGGAACAATACAGTACATACGATGCTCAGTTGATAGTTGCGACGATGATTGACCACGATTTCAGTAGCTTGAACACTCACAAAGCTTAGATACTGTCAGCTTGGGTGGCGGTGGTGGTGGTGGGTGCACTAGGTGGTTCCCACGTGGTGGCGCGAGATTCAAAAATGGCTGGGGCGGAAGCTTCCTTCCTCCTCACTGATGAATGAGCGTTCTCACAGGAAAATATTGACCCTTACTTCTGAAACGTTGGCCTGGAGTAGTGGTTGATGGCAGGACCCCGGTCTGGCACAATATTTGATGCGTGGGTGGCAGGATGGCGGCTTATGGCGGTGGATGTGGCGGCGGTTATGGCTGGAACACGAGGCGATGCTGGGTACTTGAACTTTTGTTTCCAGAAAAAAATTCTGGGTCCCACTGCTGCTACCAGTATTCGTTTGCCTTGTTCGGGTAGAAGGTAGACACAGTAGTCTCTTCTGTATATATTTATTGACTGAGATAGCAAGGTATATATCTGCCTAGCCGAGGTCCTTCTACTCTGAGTCTGTGAGAATAACTGCGGCTGCTGGGAGCATGCTTGATGCTCCTCTGTCTGGCATGACGTCAGAGGCCTACTTGCCTGTGATTGGTTACATTTCAACTGACAGAATTTTGAGTATAACACCTGGAGTCTTGCTTAGTGCATGCCGTCACTGGGAACATGCTTAGTGCATGACGTCACTAAAGTCTTGCTTAGTGTATGACGTCACTGGAGCAATGCTTAGTGCATGACGTCACTGGGGTCCTGCTTAGTGCATGACGTCACTGGGGGCTTGCTTAGTGCATGACGTTACTGAAGTCCTGCTTAGTGCATGACGTCACTGGGGGGCATGCTTAGTGCATGACGTCACTGGGGTCCTGCTTAGTGCATGACATCACTGAAGTCCTACTTAGTGCATGACGTCACTGGGGTCCTGCTTAGTTCACGACGTTACTGGGGTCCTGCTTAGTGCATAAAGTCACTGGGGTCCTGCTTAGTGCATGACGTCACTGGTGTCCTGCTAAGTGCATGACGTCACTGGGGTCCAGTTTAGTGCATGACGTCACGGGTCCTGTTTATTGCATGACGTCACTGGGGTCCTGCTTAGCGCATGATGTCACTGGGGTCATGCTTAGTGCATGACGTCACTTGGATTAGGTACACTGTGACCACCTACTAGGTCTACGCTTACAGCTATGTGGCCACCTGAACAAAACACCAGCGTGACCAAAACACCAACCTGTTGAAACCCGAGTTTCTGTGACAACCACTGGCTTTAAAACACGGTACTCAGTAAGTATTACACAACACTAACAACTGTAGTACACTGTAGCTAAGTGATGCAGACGTACAAATGACTAAATACAATTTTTTTTCCTATGTACACTCAAAATTTTATTATTCGGAAATCTCATTTGGTAACACATGTAAGTTTCTTTTTAATAAATAATGCTTTTTTCTGAAAATATTAGGAGAATAAGCGTTTTGTGTTCAAATTTCTACATCTTTATGTGTAAAAAAAAATTATCAATTTCTTATTTTACGATTACATTTTTAATTAATTATTATTTAATATGTTTATGTTTTATAAAAGAATGGTATTTGACATGTAAAAAATATTATTACTCTGCTTTTCATTCCACACTGAGACGGTCGTCTTTTCGTGGTTTTCTATACTGCCTTCATGGGTAACTTTCATGTTCACAATTTTTTCATGTTTTATTCCACCAGAAATTTGGTGTTGATACTTTGAATACCCTATTAAATTAATACCCCCTTTGTGAATCGTATTCTCAGGCCACTGTCACAGTCTTCAGTAAGTGGGGATCACTTAGTTACTGGGCATCATTCCATTACCCCCTCCCACCCCCCCGCCTCCCCCGTCCAATCCCAAATCCGTATCCTGTCATTGGATGCAGTGCCTGGTTATGGTTATGTTGTGGCTGAGGGTGTGGAGGCTGGTGTTGATGTTGTTCAGGGCCTTGTTGAGGTTGGTGATGCAGTGCCTGGTTATGGTTATGTTGTGGCTGAGGGTGTGGAGGCAGGTGTTGATGTTGTTTAGGGCCTTGTTGAGGTTGGTGATGCAGTGCCTGGTTATGGTTATAACAATAAGCACTACAATACACAACATGAAAGTGGAAAATCCGGAATACTTCATTATGCGTGATATCCAAACCCCTGTAAGTATAATTGATATCAACACGAGCGAGGCAAATTTTGCAAGAGAAATTGAGAACATGCCCATGCACTCAGACCCAGTCCAGATTCGTGGAATTCAATATTTATAATGAAATACTATTCTAAACTAAAAAGGGAGTTCAGAAGCATGATAATATTGCAACACATCCTAATTCTTGGATCATAGAGAATAGAACCTTGATGTTGCAACATATCATAATACTTGGTCATATAGTTTAGAAAATTGATGATGTGGCAACATATCCTAATACTTGGATATAGAGTTTAAAAGCATGATGATTGATGATGTTTGCAACATATCCTAATAATTGGGTCTTAGAGTTAGGAAACATGATGATGTTGCAACACGTCTTCCTACTTGTTACATTTCAACATTGTTCAGATTTTGGACATTTCTCTCTCATTCACTTGTTATGTAGTATTTAAATACCGGTTAAAGGGAAGATTGCGACGCCGTTGTCATGGAGATATCACCCCTCCTCCTCCTCCTGACTGATGTTTACACATTTATGCCATTCACCGCCGTTCATTCACAGAATTCAAGAAACAACCAGAAAGCAGGTGTTTAACAGTGCCTTACAATGATCACTGCACACAGTAGTGAATCCATTCTTATGTCAGAGTCCTCACATTCATGAGGGGCACTCGCTGGCCAGGCCTTGAGCTGAGAGGATGTGCGAGCCTCCTCTCCCTCTTTGGGTCAAGTCCCTCGTCCCCAACCTTGTGCTGTGATAGCCAGGGCGGTATCGTCACAATACTACTGTGCTGCTGAGTGCTCCAACACTGTTGCATAAGTCACTAGTATCAAGGGAACCCTAGAGTGAACTAGTGAGTGGCGCCTGAGGTCTAAGGTAGGCTAGCCTACCCCCTCCGCTTCCTTAGGGGAAGCCTACCAAACATTAGTTTGATGCATTGCTGCTGCTAATAACACAGCATCGCCTGTACAGTGTACCTGGGACTCACTGTAAGACTCTAGCAAGAACCACAGGGCATCTACAGCGTCAGGCAACAAATAGCAAGGAGAGTTGTGGGATCGTAATCTGTCCCCCACGGACCTCTGATCCTTGCGGTTAGAGCGCTGACCCAACGGTCCCCCCTATCCCTTCCCTGGCGGGAGGTTGACAGCCGCCAACGCTTCAATGATGCCAGCTTTGTACAGAGCAACTGTACATTCCTAGTTATAAGACTTATCTTCCCCACTCTCTCTTATTCTTCTCATTTCGCCATTTCAACAGGTCATGTGGAACGGTCCAGTGGCCCATGCGGTTACCTGTAAAATCTGGGGGGCCACTTGACTTGGGCATCTGTTCACCCTTGTAGCAGGGTTAGGCTGTCTTAGGGGACATTCTGTCCACACACAGGAGAATAAGTCACTGAGGGCTACCCTCTGCGAGTCCCAACCAACCAAGTGGAATATCCAAGTGTTTATCCAAGTCGTCTGAGCATTCTCAACCCACTGAGAGTGCTCTTCCCCTCAGTGCAGGTTTATGACTGTTGGCGCTGATGACTGGTAGGGCATGCTGCCTGCTCTGCCATTTGTCGTGTTAATCATCATCATATGATTATTAATGCAAACCAGGTATCGGAAGAGGTTAGAGCAACAATTAATGCCGCCTGAAGAAGCAGCTGGAGGAGGTAGCTGCTGGACCCTCAGGGCTCTCCCCTACCGTGACCAGTGACACTGTCACCCCACCACCCAATTATGGATTTGAGGCGGTGGTAAGTAAGAGCCAGAGAAGGAAACAATGGAAACAGAAGCCTGGTGAACAACAAGGTGGAAGGCGTCCGATAGCACCAAGGAGCGAGTACACACGTCTGACCTTCCCTAAAGGCACGAGTGTGGCTGACAGGATTGTGTGGAGTAAGAAACTGAGCAAGGTGTACCCACCTGGCTCTGCACAACCCGTTCTCGCAAATTTAATAAGTCAATATTGACTTATTAGTTGACATAATAGTTTCCCTTGAAAAGCTTCATAGAAAACACCGCCCTTGCTTAACCTACTTAGTATGTTAAAATAAGCATCTTATAGCTTCGTAATTACAATTGTTACTTAACCTATTATAGGTATAGGTTAGGTAATAATTGTAATTACGAAGCAATAAGATGCTTATCTTAACATACTAAGTAGGTTAGGTAAGGTCGGTGTTTTCTATGAAGCTTTTCAAGGGAAACTATTATGTTAAGTATGTCACCTATGCACATATTTAATAAGTCAATATTGACTTATTAAATTTGCGAGAACGGGTTGCTCTGCAGGCGTGCTACGTCCACATGTCAACTCTCCATATGTGTATGTTTTAAGAGAGAAGCAGGAGGTTGTGGAGGCTCTTCTACAAGGGAAAATAGGTGATGTAAAGCTCTCCCCTCTAGATAATCCAACACGGAACAAGAAGATGGATGAATACCTAGTCTACAGGTACAGTCACGGGTATCCACTAGAGTGAGCCTATGAATTAGACGGGGTACACAGAGCACGAAGATTGACCAAGAATGGTAAGCCTACTGATCGGGCTCTTTGGTCCCGCCTCTCAACCGTCAATCAACTGGTGTACAGATTCCTGAGCCTACTGGGCTCTATCATATCTACATTTGAAACTGTGTATGGAGTCAGCCTCCACCACATCACTTCCTAGTGCATTCCATTTACTAACTACTCTGACACTGAAAAAGTTCTTTCTAACGTCTCTGTGGCTCATTTGGGTACTCAGCTTCCACCTGTGTCCCCTTGTTCGCGTCCCACCAGTGTTGAATAGTTCATCCTTGTTTACCCGGTCGATTCCCCTGAGGATTTTGTAGGTTGTGATCATGTCCCCCCTTACTCCTCTGTCTTCCAGTGTCGTAAGGTGCATTTCCCGCAGCCTTTCCTCATAACTCATGCCTCTTAATTCTGGGACTAGTCTAGTAGCATACCTTTTGACTTTTTCCAGCTTCGTCTTGTGTCTCTGCCTGCTTGTGCTGACGTGGAGTTCGCGATGGGGGTCTCCCTCCCCCCCTATACTGCGAGCTCAGTCTGTGGGCCTCGAATTTTCCGGCCGGGCTGGGTACCCAGCGATAGCGCTGGTGTGTGAATTGCTTCATGTCCCTGTGATCAACATTTATAATGTCGAGCTGGTGACAGCTCGTCGAGCGATATTGAAGTTTACCGAGGAATTGGCATATCGCGACTTTCTCCGTCGTT
Source organism: Procambarus clarkii (assembly GCF_020424385.1). Classification (NCBI taxonomy): domain Eukaryota; kingdom Metazoa; phylum Arthropoda; class Malacostraca; order Decapoda; family Cambaridae; genus Procambarus; species Procambarus clarkii. The sequence continues at coordinate 14,326 of NW_025573434.1, forward strand.
ACGAGGGGCGGACATTGCCCCTGCCGGATGGTGCGGGCACTGTGTCACTATCTGATCGGAGTGGTGCCCTCACGTACGTCAGTGTGCATGGGGCTCCGTTGGAGTTTCCAGAGAGTCTGCTACGGCGGTACTTCGGCCGGTATGGCGCAGTGGTTAGTGTGCGGGTGAACGTGGTGTCTTCCAGTCCACTTAAGGGTGTGAGGACTAACATTCGCACCCTGAGCATGAGGCTCCGGGAAGATATTCCATCCTCTGTGCGGCTTGTGGGCTACAACGTTCGGGTGTTTTACGCCCGCCAGCCTCGGACGTGTTATCGCTGTGGCCTCTTGGGCCATCAGGCTGCTGACTGTTCTGCGCCTGCCGTTGCACCCGTGAACCTCTTCAGTGAGGAGGATTTTCCACCGCTTCCTTTGGAGGAGGATTCTGTGGATGTGGACGTCTCTTCAGCCGCGGATGTGCCCCCTGTGTTGCCTGTTGCGTCGCCTGGTGCGCCCCCTGTTGTTGTCGCCTCTCCTCAAGAGGTTGTGGCGTCGCAGGGTGATCGTCCTGCTCCGACTAGTGTCCCTGGGGTTCTTCAGACTGCCTGCTGCTCGATTCCCCGTCTTCCAGTTCGTCCTCTGCTGCGTCTGACCCTGTCCCTGCGCCCTTGCCGGCTGTTCCGGCTTTGCTGAGTGATGGGGTGGGTCTGGCGCTTCCTCCTGTGCCTGGCCTGGTGCCCCATGTGGTTGAGGATGCTGCCGTTCTGCGACGTGCGTCGGTTCGCCCAGCTTGTGTTGCGCGTGTCTCTGAGTCAGCCTCCGGGTCTGATGATGTGCGACCAGAGCCTAAGCGTTCCCGGCTTTCGTCTTCAGCTTGGGCTGACGTTGGCGATTTCGACGCTTGTGGATCTGCCGGCGACGGAGGGGTGGCTCCGGTTGCGTTGCAGACTATGGTGGTGGCGGAGGTGCATTTGCCTGAGGGTGCCAGTGCCGGTGTTTCGGCCTCCACTTCAGATTTGGTGTCTGCGGTTCCTGTTTCGGGTGCGTCGCCTGCCTCGGATGGCTCCGGTTCTTCATGGGGGGTGGTTCCCCCTGCTGAGGTTCGCGGTGAGCTGGGTGGCCTGGTGATGGTGTTGAAAAAGACTGCTCGCTCTGGGGGTTCTGTAACCCCTTCCTCGGTCCCCGTTTCATCGATTGCGGTCTCGACGCCTCTTCCGTCTCCGGCCATCTCTTCAGTGTCTCCTGCGGTCTCGGTTGGGACGTTACCATCTCGTTGCTTGTCCCCTGCTCCTGTGCGTACAGTGACGCGGCCGTCCTGACAGCCCTCGTACGCTTCATCGGTGTCATCTGCTACCTCGAAGGACGTGGTTTGCGCTCCCCAGCCTCGTTATGCGACTTGCGTCGGTACTCAGGAGTGGCCGTTTCCACCTGATCTGGAGGTTCCCGAGTTTATGCTGGGCC
>NW_025573436.1:0-27298 GCF_020424385.1 Procambarus clarkii
TATTTTATTGCCTGTCTCTACTTCCTCATCACAATCGACTTGAGAATGGTCCAGGACGGACCCAAACGTCGGCTTCCCTTCACCTTCTAGTGTGTGGTCTGGTCAACATACTTTAGCCACGTTATTGTGACTCATCGCCTGCTTATATTGTCAAATTACTTTACTCAGTCTGATGCTTCATTATAGTCAAATACTTTACTCAGAGCCTGATACTTCATTGTAGTCCAGTTTCTTTACTCAGAACCTGATGCTTCATTGTATTCCGGTTACTTTACTCAGAGCCTGATAGCCTTTATAGTCCAGGTTCCACCATTAATGTTTGTGTTGGTAATGACAGGTGCAGGAGACCATCAGGGAGGCCCTGGAGATGATGACCACAGAGACAGGTGCCACAGCTGACCCCGTACACCTGGGAGACTCAGCCTCCAGCATTAATGTTTGTGTTGGTAATGACAGGTGCAGGAGACCATCAGGGAGGCCCTGGAGATGACGACCACAGAGACAGGTGCCACAGCTGACCCCGTACACCTGGGAGACTCAGCCTCCACCATTAATGTTTGTGTTGGTAATGACAGGTGCAGGAGACCATCAGGGAGGCCCTGGAGATGATGACCACAGAGACAGGTGCCACAGCTGACCCCGTACACCTGGGAGACTCAGCCTCCAGCATCATGAATAAAGTTCAGGAAATCACTGGACAGATCCCCCAGAAGCACTTAACAGTAAGTTTTTTATTTTCTCTCATAGGTCATATCACAAGATATTGAGTTGCGTTTTGAGGAGAGGAAGCCTGTTCCTAGGTTTATCGGGATTCCCCAAGGTCAACTACTGACTTTCCTTAACACACAATGCACAATAGTTGCCTAACTCCTGGATAAATATTTACTGGTAGGTGAACAGGTGCAACAGCTGAAAGGAAACATGTGAACCATTTATGTCCTGCATGGTGATTGAACCTGTGATCCTCTATTGAACCCAGGATCCTGGCCCCCTCACAGAGGCACAGAGAGCGGGTGACACTACCAAGTAGAGTGGTGGAGTGTCACCACTCTCCATCTTACCGGGAAAGCATCCAGGAAGACAGTGAACCAAAACAAACCACTGCTGGGTTCGAAGAGACTGAAGCCTTGAAACTGCCAACAAACTCCCAAACAATGCCAGCACTAACCCCTTGCCAGTACAGGGGGGGGGGCTCGAGCTACAGGTCCAACACCACCCCCTACCAGTAGAGGGGGGCTGGAGCTACAGGTCCAGCACCACCCCCCTGCCAGTAGAGGGGGGAGGGGGCTGGAGCTACAGGTCCAGCACCAACCCCCTGCCAGTAGAGGGGGGAGGGGGCTGGAGCTACAGGTCCAGCACCAACCCCCTGCCAGTAGAGGGGGGGGGGGCTGGAGCTACAGGTCCAACACCAACCCCCTGCCAGTAGAGGGGGGCTGGAGCTACAGGTCCAGCACCAACCCCCTGCCAGTAGAGGGGGCTGGAGCTACAGGTCCAGCACCAAACCCCCTGCCAGTAAAGGGGGACTGGAGCTACAGGTCCAGCACCAACCCTCTGCCAGTAGAGGGGGGCTGGAGCTACAGGTCCAGCACCAACCCCCTGCCAGTAGAGGGGGGGGGGGGCTGGAGCTACAGGTCCTGCACCAACCCCCTGCCAGTAGGGGGGGGGGGCTGGAGCTACAGGTCCAGCACCAACCCCCTGCCAGTAGAGGGGCTGGAGCTACAGGTCCAGCACCAACCCCCTGCCAGTACAGGGGGGCTGGAGCTACAGGTCCAGCACCAACCCCCTGCCAGTAGAGGGGGGGGGCTGGAGCTACAGGTTCAGCACCAACCCCCTGCCAGTAGAGGGGGGCTGGAGCTACAGGTCCAGCACCAACCCCCTGCCAGTAGAGGGGGCTGGAGCTACAGGTCCAGCACCAAACCCCCTGCCAGTAAAGGGGGACTGGAGCTACAGGTCCAGCACCAACCCTCTGCCAGTAGAGGGGGGCTGGAGCTACAGGTCCAGCACCAACCCCCTGCCAGTAGAGGGGGGGGGCTGGAGCTACAGGTCCAGCACCAACCCCCTGCCAGTAGAGGGGGGGGGGGGCTGGAGCTACAGGTCCAGCACCAACCCCGTGCCAGTAGAGGGGCTGGAGCTACAGGTCCAGCACCAACCCCCTGCCAGTAGAGGGGGGCTGGAGCTACAGGTCCAGCACCAACCCCCTGCCAGTAGAGGGGGCTGGAGCTAAAGGTCCAGCACCAAACCCCCTGCCAGAGAGGGGGGCTGGAGCTGCAGGTCTAGCACCAACCCCCTGCCAGTAGAGGGGGACTGGAGCTACAGGTCCAGCACCAAACCCCCTGCCAGTAGAGGGGGGCTGTAGCCATAGGTCCAGCACCAACCCACTGCCAGTAGAGGGGGCTGGAGCTATTGGTCCAGCACTAACCCCCTGCCAGTAGAGGGGGGGCTGGAGCTATAGGTCCAGCACCAACCCCCTGCCAGTAGAGGGGGCTGGAGCTACAGGTCCAGCACCAAACCCCCTGCCAGTAGAGGGGGGCTGGAGCTACAGGTCCAGCACCAACCCCCTGCCAGTAGAGGGGGCCTGGAGCTACAGGTCCAGCACCAACCCCCTACCAGTAGAGAGGGGCTGGAGCTACAGGTCTAGCACCAACCCCCTGCCAGTAGAGGGCTGGAGCTTCAGGTCCAGCACCAACCCCCTGCCAGTAGAGGGGGTGGCTGGAGCTACAGGTCCAGCAACAACCCCTGCCAGTAGAGAGGGGTTGGAGCTACAGGTCCAGCACCAACTCCATGCCAGTAGAGGGGGTTGGAGCTTCAGCTCCAGCACCATCCCCCTGCCAGTAGAGGGGGGGGGGGGGCTAGAGCTAAAGGTCTAGCACCAACCCCCTTCCAATAGAGGGAGGCTGGAACTGCAGGTCCAGCACCAACCCCCTGCCAGTAGAGGGAGGCTGGAGCTACAGGTCCATCATCAACTCCCTGCCAGTAGAGGGGGCCTGGAGCTACAGGTCCAGCACCAACCCCCTACCAGTAGAGAGGGGCTGGAGCTACAGGTCTAGCACCAACCCCCTGCCAGTAGAGGGCTGGAGCTTCAGGTCCAGCACCAACCCCCTGCCAGTAGAGGGGGGCTGGAGCTACAGGTCCAGCACCACCCCCTGCCAATAGAGGGAGGCTGGAGCTACAGGTCCAGCATAATGGGACTGACTGACCTCAGGTGATAATGGGGCTGACACTGACCACAGGTGATAATAGGGCTGACACTGACCACAGGTGATAATGGGGCTGACATTGTCCACAGGTGATAATAGGGCTGACACTGTCCACAGGTGATAATAGGGCTGACACTGATCACAGGTGATAATGGGGCTGACACTGATCACAGGTGATAATGGCGCTGACACTGATCACAGGTGATAATGGCGCTGACACTGACCACAGGTGATAATGGGGCTGACACTGTCCACAGGTGATAATGGGTTGACATTGTCCACAGGTGATAATGGGGCTGACACTGACCACAGGTGATAATGGGACTGACACTGACCACAGGTGATAATGGGGCTGACACTGCCCACAGGTGATAATGTGGCTGACACTGACCACAGGTGATAATGGGACTGACACTGACCACAGGTGATAATGGGGCTGACACTTTAAACAGGTGATAATGGGGCTGACACTGACCACAGGTGATAATGGGGCTGACACTGACCACAGGTGATAATGGGGCTGACACTGTCCACAGGTGATAATGGGGCTGACACTGACCACAGGTGATAATGGGGTAGACACTGACTACAGGTGATAATGGGGCTGACACTGACCACAGGTGATAATGGGGCTGACACTGACCACAGGTGATAATGGGGCTGACACTGACCACAGGTGATAATGGGGTAGACACTGACTACAGGTGATAATGGGGCTGACACTGACCACAGGTGATAATGGGACTGACACTGACCACAGGTGATAATGGGGCTGACACTGTCCACAGGTGATAATGTGGCTGACACTGACCACAGGTGATAATGGGACTGACACTGACCACAGGTGATAATGGGGCTGACACTGTCCACAGGTGATAATGGGGCTGACACTGACCACAGGTGATAATGGGGCTGACACTGACCACAGGTGATAATGGGGCTGACACTGTCCACAGGTGATAATGGGGCTGACACTGACCACAGGTGATAATGGGGTTGACACTGACTACAGGTGATAATGGGGCTGACACTGACCACAGGTGATAATGGGACTGACACTGACCACAGGTGATAATGGGGTTGACACTGACTACAGGTGATAATGGGGCTGACACTGACCACAGGTGATAATGGGACTGACACTGACCACAGGTGATAATGGGGCTGACACTGCCCACAGGTGATAATGTGGCTGACACTGACCACAGGTGATAATGGGGCTGACACTGACCACAGGTGATAATGGGACTGACACTGACCACAGGTGATAATGGGGCTGACACTGTCCACAGGTGATAATGGGGCTGACACTGACCACAGGTGATAATGGGGCTGACACTGTCCACAGGTGATAATGGGGCTGACACTGACCACAGGTGATAATGGCGCTGACACTGTCCACAGGTGATAATGGGGCTGACACTGACCACAGGTGATAATGGGGCTGACACTGTCCACAGGTGATAATGGGGCTGACACTGACCACAGGTGATAATGGCGCTGACACTGATCACAGGTGATAATGGTGTTGACACTGACCACAGGTGATAATGGGGCTGACACTGTCCACAGGTGATAATGGGGTTGACACTGACCACAGGTGATAATGGGGCTGACACTGACTACAGGTGATAATGGCGCTGACACTGTCCACAGGTAATAATGGCGCTGACACTGACCACAGGTGATAATGGGGTTGACACTGACCACAGGTGATAATGGGGCTGACACTGACCGTAGGTGATAATGGGGCTGACACTGACCACAGGTGATAATGGGGCTGACACTGACCGTAGGTGATAATGGGGCTGACACTGACCATAGGTGATAATGGGGCTGACACTGACCACAGGTGATAATGGGGCTGACACTGTCCACAGGTGATAATGGGGCTGACACTGACCACAGGTGATAATGGGGCTGACACTGACCACAGGTGATAATGGGGCTGACACTGTCCACAGGTGATAATGGGGCTGACACAGACCACAGGTGATAATGGCGCTGACACTGACCACAGGTGATAATGGCGCTGACACTGATCACAGGTGATAATGGGGCTGACAGTGTCCACAGGTGATAATGGGGCTGACACTGTCCACAGGTGATAATGGGGCTGACACTGTCCACAGGTCATAATAGGGCTGACACTGTCCACAGGTCATAATAGGGCTGACAGTGTCCACAGGTGATAATGGGCTGACACTGACCACAGGTGATAATGGGGCTGACACTGACCATAGGTGATAATGGGGCTGACACTGTCCACAGGTTGAGGACCTCCGCAGGATGAGGGAGCCCGTCAAGAGGCTGATGGAGGCTGGCCGGGTGTTGGCCGTCCAGGAAGACCAAGATGGCCGCCGCTCCGCCAGGATAACTCTACAAGACGGACAGCTGTACCTCCACCCACTCCTGCGTCAGCCCACGCCCGGCCACGCCCACACCCTCCAGGTTACTTTATTACACCCACTAGTCTTACTGACATTACTGACTTATTGACTTATGATAACTTATATGATAACATTCTGTTTTACAGTTATCAGCATGATTTATTTCATTTTCTGCAGGAGAGTGAGGTTGTGGGCGTGCTGGAGCCCTCCTGCACCCTGGCGTTCCTTGACCTCGGGTGGGCGGGGTCAACAAGAGGGCGGGTCACCATCCGGCTGACCCCTGACACTCCGCTGGCCAGACAGTTTGTGTTGTTGTGTACGGGCCAGCGGGGCCACCCCTACCGCAACACTAAACTGTTGGGGGTGTGGTACAAGGGTGAACCGGGGGAGTGTGTGAGGGGCGGAGACTAGGAGAGTAATGATGGTAAGGGAGGAGCCCCACTGCTGCCTGACCTCCAGGGGCAGTACCGGAGGTCAGACCGGGCAGGAGCTGTGTTGTGCTGTAGTGAGCTGTATGGTCCCAGGAGTGCCCAGTTCGTCATCACCACCAGGGACGACCAGAGTGGTCACCAGTGGCAAGATGTCTTCGGTGATGTGGTGAGCGGTCTGGATGTGGTGAGGGCAGCAGTCAACCACAGTGACATTAGGGAGGTGACTGTGGTGGACTGTGGTGTTGTGCTGCCACTCTAGTTCACTGTACCACCCCCCATCACTACTGTGGTGTTGTGCTGCCACTCTAGTTCACTGTACTATCACCATCACTACTGTGGTGTTGTGCTGCCACTCTACCACTCTAGTTCACTCTACCACCACCATCACTACTGTGGTGTTGTGCTGCCACTCTAGTTCACTGTACCACAACCATCACTACTGTGGTGTTGTGCTGCCACTCTAGTTCACTGTACCATCACCATCACTACTGTGGTGTTGTGCTGCCACTCTAGTTCACTGTACCATCACCATCACTACTGTGGTGTTGTGCTGCCACTCTAGTTCTCTGTACCACCACCATCACTACTGTGGTGGTGTGCTGCAACTGTAATTCACTGTACCCCCACTATCACTACTGTGTTGTGCTCCCACTCTAGTTCACTGTACCACCACTACTGTGGTGTTGTACTGCCACTCTAGTTCACTGTACTCCCACTATCACTACTGTGTTGTGCTCCCACTCTAGTTCACTGTACCACCACTACTGTGGTGTTGTACTGCCACTCTAGTTCACTGTACCCCCACTATTACTACTGTGTTGTGCTCCCACTCTAGTTCACTGTACCATCACTACTGTGGTGTTGTACTGCCACTCTAGTTCACTGTACCACCACCATCATTACTGTGGTGTTGTGCTGCCACTCTAGTTCACTGTACCTCCACCACCATCAGTATTGTGGTGTTGTGCTGCCACTATAGTTCACTGTACCACCATCATCAATTCTGTGGTGCTGTGCTGCCACTATAGTTCACTGTACCATCACTATCACCATCACTGTGGTGTTGTGCTGCCACTCTAGTTCACTGTACCACCACTATCACTACTGTGGTGTTGTGCTGCCACTCTAGTTCACTGTACCACCACCATCACTACTGTGGTGTTGTGCTGCCACTCTAGTTCACTGTACCACCACCATCACTTCTGTGGTGTACCATCACTATCACCACCACTGTGGTGTTGTGCTGCCACTCTAGTTCACTGTACCACCACTATCACTAGTGTACCATCACTATCACCACCACTGTGGTGTTGTGCTGCCACTCTAGTTCACTGTACCACCACTATCACTACTGTGGTGTTGTGCTGCCACTCTAGTTCACTGTACCACCACCATTACTACTGTGGTGTTGTGCTGCCACTCTAGTTCACTGTACCACCACCATCACTTCTGTGGTGTTGTGCTGCCACTCTAGTTCACAGTACCACCACCATCACTACTGTGGTGTTGTGCTGCCACTCTAGTTCACTGTACCACCACCATCACTACTGAGGTGTTGTGCTGCCACTCTAGTTCACTGTACCACCACCATCACTACTGTGGTGTTGTGATGCCACTCTAGTTCACTGTACCATCACCATCACTACTGTGGTGTTGTGCTGCCACTCTTGTTCACTGTACCACCACCATCATTACTGTAGTGTTGTGCTACCATTCTAGTTCACTGTACCACCACCATCACTACTGTGGTGTTGTGCTGCCACTCTAGTTCACTGTACCCCCACCGTCAGTACTGTGGTGTTGTGCTGCCACTCAAGTTCACTGTACCATCACTATCACTACTGTGGTGTTGTACTGCCACTCTAGTTCACTGTACCATCACTACTGTGGTGTTGTGCTGCCACTCTAGTTCACTGTACCTCCACCACCATCACTACTGTGGTGTTGTGCTGCCACTCTAGTTCACTGTACCACCACCATCACTTCTGCATCACCATGGAATGCGTGTTTTGATGCCAATGTATTTTAAGGACAGACCTTTATCACTATATCATCATAACTGCACTATCTTTGGTATTTAACACTTTGGTATTTATACTTTGGTATCATTCACGGCTGTATCACCATCAATGCTATATCTTCTCAGTACTGTAACCTATCATTGCTGTATCTCTATAGCTTCACTATCACCTCTATATATCACCATCACCTCAGGGCCCACACTTAGGGTCATATACTGACCATGTTAAATAACAAATTGTTGGTGTCTCCATATGACAGCTGTTGTCACTGTTATATCACCAACAGCTCACTATCACATAACAATGTCACTGCTACGCCAACAAGCAATCAAGCAATGATAGTGATATAACAGTGAATGCAAGGAGGAAATCTATCAGTGTGAGGTGATAATGCGGTGAAAGAGAAACTTTCACCGCATTATCACCTCACACTGATAGATTTCCTCCTTGCATTCACTGTTATATCACTATCATTGCTACAGTACCACCACCGCACCATCACTACTATATCACCATCACTGTCATATCACCATCACCTCACTACCACTACAATACTACCATCACTTCACTATCACTCGGGTGTGTTGTGATATTATTATCTGGTCCTTGGTGTGTTGTGATATTACCATACTGGACCATGGTGTGTTGTGATATTACCATACTGGACCATGGTGTGTTGTGATATTACCATACTGGTCCATGGTGTGTTGTGATATTACCATACTGGACCATGGTGTGTTGTGATATTACCATACTGGTCCATGGTGTGTTGTGATATTACCATACTGGTCCATGGTGTGTTGTGATATTACCATACTGGTCCATGGTGTGTTGTGATATTACCATACTGGACCATGGTGTGTTGGGATATTACCCTACTGGACCATGGTGTGTTGTGATATTACCATACTGGACCATGGTGTGTTGTGATATTACCATACTGGACCATGGTGTGTTGTGATATTACCATACTGGTCCATGGTGTGTTGTGATATTACCATACTGGACCATGGTGTGTTGTGATATTACCATACTGGTCCATGGTGTGTTGTGATATTACCATACTGGACCATGGTGTGTTGTGATATTACCATACTGGTCCATGGTGTGTTGTGATATTACCATACTGGACCATGGTGTGTTGTGATATTACCATACTGGACCATGGTGTGTTGTGATATTACCATACTGGTCCATGGTGTGTTGTGATATTACCATACTGGACCATGGTGTGTTGTGATATTACCATACTGGACCATGGTGTGTTGTGATATTACCATACTGGACCATGGTGTGTTGTGATATTACCATACTGGTCCATGGTGTGTTGTGATATTACCATACTGGTCCATGGTGTGTTGTGATATTACCATACTGGACCATGGTGTGTTGTGATATTACCATACTGGACCATGGTGTGTTGTGATATTACCATACTGGACCATGGTGTGTTGTGATATTACCATACTGGACCATGGTGTGTTGTGATATTACCATACTGGACCATGGTGTGTTGTGATATTACCATACTGGACCATGGTGTGTTGTGATATTACCATACTGGTCCATGGTGTGTTGTGATATTACCATACTGGTCCATGGTGTGTTGTGATATTACCATACTGGTCCATGGTGTGTTGTGATATTACCATACTGGACCATGGTGTGTTGTGATATTACCATACTGGACCATGGTGTGTTGTGATATTACCATACTGGACCATGGTGTGTTGTGATATTACCATACTGGTCCATGGTGTGTTGTGATATTACCATACTGGTCCATGGTGTGTTGTGATATTACCATACTGGTCCATGGTGTGTTGTGATATTACCATACTGGACCATGGTGTGTTGGGATATTACCCTACTGGACCATGGTGTGTTGTGATATTACCATACTGGTCCATGGTGTGTTGTGATATTACCATACTGGTCCATGGTGTGTTGTGATATTTCCATATTGGACCATGATGTGTTGTGATATTACCATACTGGTCCATGGTGTGTTGTGTTATCACCATATGGGTGTGAGGTGGTGTTATGACCACACATACACCAGTATGATCATACTGTAGCTGGTGTATGATGTGCTCAAACTGTATAGTGATGTCTTGGCTGATTAGCCTAGTATCATGAATATTAATTTATGTAGGTATTCTCTTTTCGTCAACACACTAGAATTAAATGTGTATTGCCAATGTATGCCACATATATCTATGTATATTATATATCTGTACCATAAGTCCTTGCCATGTATTTGAGGATATATATTAGAAGTCTAGTGAATAGCAGTAGCCTAATGTCATGTAGCTCGAAAAACATCCATATATACTTATATTATGGAATGCTACATAATGCTGTATAGGAAATATTATGTGAACTGTTGGAGAATGTATAAATTTAGGTCTCGGATGTATTACTGTCATGTATACTGTGTAATTTCCCTGTCATTATTGTTCATTACATTGTCCTCTAACATTAAATTATATTTAGGCACTGGGAGATGTATACCTCATAAACATGGTTTTGATACACATGTTGTATATATATATATATATATATATATATATATATATATATATATATATATATATATATATATATATATATATATATATATATATATATATATATATATATATATATATATATATATATATATATATATATATATATATATATATATATATATATATATATATATATATATATATACTTTATATTGTACTCTTGTATACTTATGTATAATGGCTGGCGGGCAGACGTCTTGAAATCCTCCCTTAACCCCTCCTCCCCTCTCCCGCCAGTGTTACCATGTCTTGCCAATATGAACTTTGTTCACATAATTTTATATCATGATATAATTTTTAATGTACTGAATTATTGATATGTATTATTATGTAAGGCTGTGTATATTAGTCTTTATTTTGTTGATATATGAATTAGAAGTTCTTGATCGAGATATGTCTGTATATGAGCTTGAGATATTTGAAAGAGAGGAGTCAGCTGACTCATAGAGGTGGATACAGTGTCGCTCCCGGCCAGCATGGCTCTGGGCGGTCACTCTTTGATTTTCTCAGTCGAGCACATGTGTTGCCGCTACGGTCCGGGTTTTGTGACCTTATTTGTGTCATTTGACTGCTAGGATATTTGTCATGTTGCAGTAATGTATACCATGGATGAATTCTACCATTGTGCATCCTTTATACCAGGTGATAGGTGCTGTTATATATCTTAGTGAGGTGGGTACCTGAGGATCTTAAGTGATGTCATTGTGCTGTATATGATATTGATTCCTCATACCTCATTTGTTAATGGTTGTGACACCACCACCACCCTGTATTGGTATTAGCAGCATAATAGGCGCTAGTGTCCCACTGCGCCACGATAGAGCCTGGCGTCAGCTAGTGCTGATTGTATGCAGTTTTGAGACCTGTTGATGATCATGCCCAGCTTTGAGAAGCTGGATAAATCATTGAGTGTGAGTTTATAGATTGTATTCTTTTTTTATGTTATGTTAATGCCCAGTAAACTGGAATATTTTTTGTTAGCCTTTCACTCCCCTTGACACTTATTGATATTTGGGCAGGCTATGGTTTTCCATTGGTGCTGTAGGTTACTCCTCCTTAACATATATATATATATATATATATATATATATATATATATATATATATATATATATATATATATATATATATATATATATATATATATATATAATATATAGTGAGCTGCAGTAGGCTGCAGTGAGATCTATCAGCCAGGAAGCAGCCACCTTGCTGAAACCTCATCAGCTCGGGTTTGGGATTCCCCTAGGTTGTGAAGCTGCAGCACTTGCAGCACGGGCTTACATTGCTGATCTCCCGGACCAGAAGGCACTAGTAAAGCTTGACTTCAGAAATGCTTTCAATCAAGTCAGACGAGACGCCGTCCTCAGGGCTGTACACAACCATTTCCGTCCCGTTTACCCGTTCATCCGATCGTGCTACAGTGGGGACTCTAAGCTTCTTTTTGGGGAGCATGAAATAAACTCCTGTGAAGGTGTCCAACAAGGTGACCCCTTAGCACCCCTCCTTTTCTGCCTAGCTATCAAAGAGGTCACTGATAGTCTGACAAGCGAGCTAAACATCTGGTACCTGGATGATGGCACTCTCGCTGGAACCCCGGATACCATTTTGGAGGATATAAGGAAAATCCAGGAGCAGGGAGCAGCCTTAGGCCTCATTCTCAATGCATCCAAATGTGAAATAGTCTCCCGCAACCCAGACATCACTGGGCAAATACAAAATGTTCTTCCAGACATTCTCGTTGTCGAGCCACCGGACTGCACTCTCCTGGGTGCCCCCATTGGCCGACGAGCAATCGAGGAGGTCTTGGCTGCAAAAATCACTGATCTAAAGAGAATGCTGGACAGGATTGACAAGATTGATGCTCTCTTTCTCCTCACAAGATGCCTGTCTCTCCCTAAGTTGACCTACTTTCTGAGATGTTCTCCATCCTACAGCAGCCCTAAGTTAAATGTGTATGACACCCTTCTGAGGTCCATGCTGGTGAAAGTCCTGAACCTGCTATTGGACGACTCTCAGTGGGAGCAAGCAACCCTTCCTGTAAGACTCGGCAGCCTTGGTGTCCGCACAACCTCCCAAATTGCTCTACCAGCCTTCCTTTCCTCCTCCCATGCATCACACGACCTCGTCAGAGATATCTTACCTGCAACCCTGAGAGATTCAGCAGGAATACATGATCCTGCTTTCACTGAATGTTCAAATCAGTGGGATGTTCTTGCAGCCCCAGCAACCATTATAGAGCCAACAAAACAACACAAACAGTCCAGCTGGGACCACCCTCTAGTGGAAAAAGTAGCTGATGCCATGCTCAGCGCCGTAACATCAGACAAGGAGAAAGCCCGCCTCAGAGCAGTGCATGCCCCCCATGCAGGAGACTTCCTCCTGGCAGTACCCATGTCAGCAATGGGCACGTGCCTAGATCCAGAATCCCTTCGTGTAGCAATGGCCCTCCACCTTGGTGCCCCAATTCACACCGAATACAAGTGTATTTGCAACAGGGTGGAAGCAGACCAATACGGACTGCATGCGTTGCATTGCGGAAGCACAAAGGGCTGGCATGCAAGACACAACGAGGTCAATGACATCATCAAGAGAAGCCTCGTCTCAGCTAGGTGCCCAGCGGAGAGAGAACCTCGCATCCTAGGGGTCCAAAACCCGGATTTCCCCGCACTTCGCCCTGATGGCATCACCATATACTCATGGAGGGAGAGTAGACAGTTGGTATGGGACTACACATGTTTATCCACCCTGGCTGACACCTATGTACACTTCGGAGCTCATCAAGCAGGTGGGGCGGCCAACCACAGGGAAACAGCAAAATCACTCAAGTACAGGCGACTGGAAGGTCAATACCTCTTTGTTCCCATAGCGTCTGAGACGCATGGCCCCTGGGGCAGGAGTGCCTTGGGATTTCTCAAGGAATTGGGTTCCAAGCTCATTGACGTCACCAGAGACCCAAGGGCTTCCAGTTTTTTGTTTCAGCACCTCAGTGCGGCGATCCAGAGGTGAAATGCTTGCTGCG
Organism: Procambarus clarkii; assembly: GCF_020424385.1. Lineage (NCBI taxonomy): Eukaryota > Metazoa > Arthropoda > Malacostraca > Decapoda > Cambaridae > Procambarus > Procambarus clarkii. The sequence goes on from NW_025573436.1 coordinate 13,635, forward strand.
TCCTCGGTTCCTGTCCGGAAGCGGAGGAGCTTCAAGAGATCCATAACCTTTAGGCATTTGTTTTGTATGTTTTGTAACCTTTAAATACACAATAAAGCAAAAAAAAAAAAAAAAGGAAGGGGTTGGTAGGATTAAAGCACACAGAAACTGTATTGGAGGGGACCTACATTCCCTCTAATGCGTTATGTGTGGTTTCCTCCGAGGCTATGGATCCCCCTTCTTCCAGCCAGAGGTGGTACTCCCTTCCATATATATATATATATATATATATATATATATATATATATATATATATATATATATATATATATATATATATATATATATATATATATATATATATATATATATATATATATATATATATATATATATATATATATATATATATATATATATATATATATATATATATATTCTCCTTCTGTGGTAGGAGAAGAAAATATCAAAGTGTTCAGTGAGGATCCACAAGGTCTTCTCTGAGTACTCTTTATTTTCTTCTCCGAGGCTATGGGTCCCTACACTTGCACCAGAGGTGGTACCCCTTCTAGGTATTTAAAAAAAAATTATATATATATATATATATATATATATATATATATATATATATATATATATATATATATATATATATATATATATATATATATATATATATATATATATATATATATATATATATATATATATATATATATATATATATATATATATATATATATATGTCGTACCTAATAGCCAGAACGCACTTCTCAGCCTACTATTCAAGGCCCGATTAATGTTTTAATGTCTACATTAATGAATTAATGTTTTTTCGTCTACCTAACCTACCTAACCTAACCTAACCTAGCTTTTTTTGGCTACCTAACCTAACCTTACCTATAAATATAGGTTAGGTTAGGTTAGGTAGGGTTGGTTAGGTTCGGTCATATATCTACGTTAATTTTAACTCCAATAAAATAAAATTGACCTCATACATAGAGAAAAGGGTTGCTTTATCATTTCATAAGAAAAAAATTATAGTAAATATATTAATTCAGGAAAACTTGGCTTATTAGGCAAATCGGGCCTTGAATAGTAGGCTGAAAAGTGAGTTCTGGCTACTAGGTACGACATATATATATATATGTATGTATGTAGCAGTCTTTCTTGTAAACATATGTTGTTGAATATGTGAATATAACCGAAAAGGTAAGATTAATAATTCTAACACGAATTTTCTCAATATTGCTTATGTTTTTCTTCACTGTCGGTGGTAATAAACATATCAATTCTCCAAAATTAATTTTTTAATTGTCTGACGCCTGTACGTGTTTCGTAATGCTTATTACATTTTCAAAGACTTAATTTACACACGGACCCATCGAACTTATACTCATTTTGGGCGAGGTGATATGGTACAAACTTTTGGGTGAGGTGAGCAAACTTATGGCAAACACATGACAGAACACGGAACAATGGGTATAAATTGGTAATGAGGACTGCAGAAGGCCTATTGGCCTATACTTCCTCTTGTTGCTTCCATATAGGTTCGGGGTCTTGAAGTGGGTAGAATATAGTTGTGCATTAATTGGCTGTTGATTGGTGGTGTTGACTTTTTGATGTGTATTGCTTCACTGATGTCGAGCCGCCTGCTATCAGTGTATCTATCAATGATTTCTGTGTTGCATGTTAAGACTTCTCTGGTGATGGTCTGGTTGTGAGAAGAGATTATATGTTCCTTGATGAAGCCCTATTGCTTATGCATTGTTAATCGCCTGGAAAGAGATGCTGTTGTCTTGCCTATATACTGAGTTCTTTGGGGCTTACAGTCACCAAGTGGGCATTTAAAGGCATAGACGACGTTGGTCTCCTTTAAGGCGTTCTGCTTGGTATCTGGAGAGTTTTTCATGAGTAGATTGGCAGTTTTTTGGGTTTTATAATAAATTGTCAATTGTATTTTCTGATTTTTGTCTGTAGGGATAACATTCCTGTTACGACCCTGGGTTCTTCAGTGGAAACCAGAGGTCAAAATTGAGCTATTAAACTTTCTTATAGTACAGTTGAGTGCATCACGAGCAGCAATTGTTTGTATCTTCCCTGCCATACGTAAGACTATTCTTGTTTCTCAAAGAGCATTTAAAGACTGAACTGGGGGTTGATTATTAAATAATAACATAGGCACCAACTATGTTTAATAATACTCTAATCATTTGTAAAGTAAACCTGAGTAAACTTGGTATAGGGCCGCGGTACGATTAGTTGAGCAGTCTGCCGGCAACGAGATAGCTGGCGGGAGGCTGATCTGGACTGAAGAGGTCTTCTCTGGTTGCTGGCTGTGGTGAAAGGAACTCCCTCCTCTCCTTCCTCCTCGTTTCCTTATTTCTGTGTCTTGTTCAAGCTAAGCATATACTGTGTACATTACTCAATTTCTGGCATACTTATGTTCTATGTGTAGAGTAGTCTATTCTATGTGTAGTAGGTGTTTTTAGGGTTTATATTACTAGTTATTCAAAAGGGGGTCCCATGGGAACCACGTGGTCCCCTACCCTAAGCTGACTCTAACTTCAAGTTATTCAATAGTAGAGCTTTACCCTAGCTTGTGCTCAGTGTAAAACCTTGTATCCTGTTTATGTGGACCAAAGCTTTTAACGTAAGGTAGTGTGGTAAAGTTATTATTATTATTGTTATGGGTGTGAGTGTATATAGGGGGTTGTTAAGGGGTTAATAAATAAGTACATGAATTATAGGAGTATCCCTTCTTCCTGTGTGGGAGTGCATTGATCAACCCTTAGACTGACATATATGGTCTAGTAGCAAGGTATTATTACTGTGGATAGTTTATTTTGGGGGCCGGGCCTTTTAGCTCTCCCATATTTGATACTCTGTCTTCTAACTACCCTTACCCCTTAATAGTACCAATTCCCCATAGAAGCCCACCACAATATATTTTTATAACAATTCCTATCGACAATATCTTTCAGGACCCTTTCCTATGTTTTATGAGTCGTCGAAAAGAAGTTCCTGTAAAATAGTCTAATAGAGGGTACAAGTTTTGTGTTGGTTGACTCTTCAGAGGTTGCATGGTGTTTCACCTTTTATTTATGATGTCTTCAACGAAACCGTTAGAGAAGCCATTGTTGACTACGACCTGCCTTACCCTACAGAGTTTTTCATCGACTTGCTTCCAACCTGAGCTGTGGCTGAGAGCACGGTTGACGTAAGCATTGACAACACTCCTCTTGTACCTGTCTGGGCAGTCACTCTTGGCATTGAGGCACATTCCTATGTTGGTTTCCTTCGTGTAGACTGCAGTGTGAAAGCCTCCACTCTTTTCCGTGACTGTTACATCCAGAAAGGGCAGCTTCCCATTATTCTCCATCTCGTAAGTCAAGCTCAACACAGATTTCTGCTCAAATGCCTCCTTCAGCTGCTGCAGACATCTGGCATCAGGTACCTGCGTAAAAATGTCAACATACCTGCAGTATATGGCGGGTTTCAAGCCCATGTCAACTAAGAGGCACCTTTCTTGAGCCCAGATGGGCACATGTATAAGCAAGTAGATGGGGTCGCCATGGGTTCCCTCCTAGGTGTCCTGTTTGCGAACTTCTACATGGGCACCATCGAGCAGAGGGTCTTAGTTGACATGGGCTTGAAACCAGCCATATACTGCAGGTATGTTGACGACATTTTTATGCAGGTACCTGATGGCAGATGTCTGCAGCAGCTGAAGAAGGATGAAACAGCTGGATGCTGTTTCCTCTTCCTCAGGTTTTGGTTTTGCCTTCTCCCCTCTTCTCCTTTTGACCTTTTGCCATTCTTGACTATTATTTCGAACATCTGTTTTGACGCCCGGATGTTTGGGGAGGAACACTCTCACTCAAAGAACTGTGGCACCCGACGTTGCGAGGGAGGGGACGCTTTTTAATGTCAATCCTCGCCTGTGTTGCTAAACCCGATCTCGATGGACTGACGGTTCTTAAGGTGATGATTGCGGGGTGTATACTCATGATGCACCCCTGGGGTGGGGGGCCCATCTTGTCGGGTATCCTATCCTCTAATTGTGGCTCCATGGTGGGTATGGGCGCTTATTCGTGAATGAAATTATTACCTGCTCATTTCTATGTCGCTGAATGATCTTTTTATAACTTCCCAGGCTCGTGGGGTGGGCGACCAAGCCCCCGAATCAGAATATTAGAAGACTGGGCTCTGTAGCCTTTGCTACATTGGGCCCAGACTAAGCTACTCTTTTGACCCCTCCTACCTCAGTGAGAGGGTTGAGCCCCAAGACCCCCAGTGATGACCACCTCTTCACCTGGAGTGGCTCCTTCTCTCATTGTGACAACTGGGCCTCTTACCCCCCTCTTACTTGGGGTGCTTGGTGCCAACCCCCCCCCCCTCCCCTCACAACCACACTCGCACGATTCCTTCCAGTGCTAATATGTTCCACACCTTGTTTGGTTCTGCAACGTGGACTAAATACTTTGATCTCAACCATCTGGATTCTACACGGCCTGATGATTTCTCCTCCATAAACACCCCGTTGATTCAGTGGATACCTCTGTTACTTTTAACCCCACCCATACTGGTACAGGTGTCGAGGTGCTGAGAGGCATTTGGAAGGTCATTAATGTAGATGAGAAAGAGGAGAGGGCCAAGTATGCTGCCCTGAGGAACACCAATGTTGATGGGTAGGGTGGGAAAAATGGAATTATTCACAGAAACATACTGGAGCCTGTCAGTAAGGTAAGAATGAAGGTATTGCAGGGAGTGACCTCTGACTCCATAATGATGTAATTTTGTAATTAAGACTAAAGCCTTACGTAGGTCCACAAATAACCCTACAGAGAACTAATTTTTATTAAGCGCTGCATGTATCAAGTTAATCATACTAATCAGTGCATCGTTAGTGCTTTTTTGGTGTCTGAAGCCATACTGGCAAGAGCTAAGTATATTGGATATGGTTAGATAAGAGTACAGCTGCTTGTAGATTAGTTTTCAAATATTTTTGACAAGGCTGGCAGAATTGATATAGGTCTGTAATTGTTAACATCAGTGAGATCACCACATTTATTGACTGGGGTTACTCTCGCTTTTCTTTTTAGAATACCCAGAAAGGTTTGGAGTTCTAGTGATTTGTCGATGAGCAATGCAATGGCAGGAGCTAGAAATCTGATTTTTTTTTTTTTAAATTAGAGATGGTATCTCATCAAGGGCACTTGACTTAGTTTTAAGGGAAAGGATTAACTCATTAACATCAGTGGAATTAGAAAAATTGAAATTAGAATTAACATCAGTGGAATTGAAAAAAGTACTGAATTAAATAAAGTCCATCTTTAGGTAACTGCTGAGAAACTCAACCTTAACATTGACAAAACTTTCTATATTTTGTTTGGTAATAAATCCTCAAATCAAATTTATTTAAGAATAAACAAAATCTATATTAGTAGCAAAGTAGATGGTAAATTCCTTGGTATCTTTATCGATAACAAGCTGAATTTCCAGGGACACATTCTAAATATAGCAAAAAAAGTTCCTAAAACTGTTTGCATTCTTTCTAAGAGCAGATATTATGTACCTCGCCCTGCCCTGGTGACTCTCTATTACTCTCTCTTCTAAATTTATCTCAATTATGATATTTGTGCAACCCATCCTCCAAATTGACAGTACGATTTAATACTAAGTGTAATAAGTACATTTCCTTACTGCCATACATAGTATATAATTGCACTTATGGGGCTTACCTATGCACTTAATTACCTCCCCATTTATTCTCCTCGTTTTCTGTTAAGACACTCAGAATTTTAGAAAGAAGTTTTCAAGTTGAGGTTGAATGAATGAATGAATTAAATATAGGTCAAGATACCCTAATGGGTGAGCGTGGAAGTGGGGATAGGGGAAGAATTAGTGGGGGTGAGAGGAAGGGTTTTCAGTATGAGGTAAAGTGCCAGGGCTAGACCCAGCTGCATGGCATTGAAATCGTTATGACCAGACTAGGCAGTGAAGGCAAGGAATCGGATCTTTGTGACAACATTTCGTCTTTCTGAGCACCCACGGAGATAGCAGCCCTCAGCTGGGTGTGCCCTGGAGGCTCACACCAGATGTGGTCTTAGATTTGCTAATCAGCATCGTGCCCCACCCAAGGCACCAGAAAACGGGAGCTAGTTGGTCCCCCCCCCCTCCCTAAAGAGGGGGGAGAAGAGTTAGGAGGCTATAGTTGGAAGTTTGGTGATTTGAGTAGTGGTATATTAGAGGAGAGGGGTCATGTAAAGGACGGAGCAGGAGGTGGATCGTCGATCAGGTTAAAGAGGTTGTGCGTATGTCTGGGTCTGCTTAGGACGTTTCTGAGACGTTAGGACGTTATCATGATAGGTGAGAATTCTATTAATCTGTTTCTTCCCCATAGTATCCCAGGTTATGTTCAGAGGTGGGATGTTCGCCCACTCATGCAGGGCCTCACTGGTGGTGAAGTCCTGCCAATGGGTATCGAACACCCATCTCAGAGCCCTGTTCTGGGTACGCTGGAGTTTCTTCCTATTTGTTGGTGCTGCAAGTGTGAGTGGGATCGGTGCATATGTTAGGAGTGGGAGAATAAGTGTTTTGTATAGATAGAGCTTGGTGGCTTGGGAGGCCTGTTTGAGTGGGAGGAGTTTTGATAGAGCGTTTGAGGCTATAGCTTTCTTGGGTGTTATATGTGTGTGAAAGCGAAGGTTAAAGTCTAATGTGAGTCCAAGTACTATGGTGTTGCTGACTCTTGGGATCTGGGTTTCATCTGGTGATTGAGAGTAGAGTTTTACTGGGTCAGGGTTACGTCGTTTGTTGTAGAAAAAGTATGTAATTTTAGACTTGTTGGGGTTTGTTTTTATTCGCCAGTCGTGTTCCCAGAGGGTGACTTTGTCTATTTCTTGTTGTGCTTTCCGTGTGAGGGCGTTAATCGTATAGTCTGTGATCAGCTGGGTTACGTCGTCAGCGTAGCAAAGGGTCATTGATGTCCAGTATATTGGGTCAGGAATGTTGTTTATATAGAGTATGTATAAAGTTGGTGAGAGAACTGAGCCCTGGGGGACACCTGCATTTAGGTTGAAGTAACCTGACAGCTTGCTGAGGAACTTGATTTGCATCTTTCTATTTGTTAGAAAGCTGCAAAGTAGCCTCTGCATGTTGTCAGATAGTTGAAATAGAGTGCAGAGTTTGTAACGTAGGCCGTCGTGCCAAACTGTGTCAAAAGCCTTTTCGACGTCCTTTGCAATGAGGGCCGTCTTGGCCCTCTGGTGTTTATTTATGGAGAGGTAGTTTGTTATTATGTCTCTGTCCGCAGCTCGCATTTAAGTACCCCACTCGGTGCGTGCGCGCGCTACTTAGTCGGTTAGTCTCCAACTCATGGTAATACATTTTCTTCTTCGCAGAATTTCACCGCTTTTGCTGAGAAAATCAGTGATTATTTGCTTATGTGCGATGTTTCTTTTTTTGCTTTCACGACTGCAATACGTACGTCGCCAATGTACATGTGGGAAATGCTTCACGAAGCTGTCGGAATTTGCAGAATAGAAAATACGAGAGCAACCGTACAGGGCCTGGACCTAGATTCAGGAAGCTCTGTGTATTTTTTCGTAAGTGGGTTTGCTACGAAGGTTCCTAAGTGCGCCCTAAGAAGATGCTTAGGTGCGATTCAATAAGGTATACTTAGGAAGAAAATTGTTGGTTCTCCTGCGTGCCGATAGAGGTCACTACTGTGTTTCGTTTGGCCAATCAGAGAGCAGCAACATTCTTCATATTGAACATTTAGCGCTGGCTTATCGGAGCTCTACTGCCTCCTATTTACGTCGAATTTTCTTATAAAATTAGTATATTTCGAAGTAAAACAATGTTTTTTCAACTTCTACAGCCAGCACCGACATTGTAGTAAACAAATATGTTACATTTGTTACATTTGTTTACCTACGTAATTCTAAGAGATACTGTGTAGCTGCCCTTGTTGCTCAGAAGATGCGCTGACAATTATTGTATATATTTACTGAATTTACCTAAAGGCCACTAACTATCTAGTGACCTCGAAGAGGACATAAAGCCGGCGGCTTGTTAAAGGGCCCGCCAATTGTCTTGATATTTTTTAGCTGGAATTTGGCATTTACGGCTTCAGCGGGTAGGCGGTTCCATGGGTTTATAGCCCTCTTGGTGGAAAAAAAAAATCTGTTTTCAGTCCTACTTGAGAGAACATACTCTCCAACACTATATCTGTGATTGTCCTGTTATCAGTGACTTCATACCAAATGGTATGAGGTATTTTGAGCTCTGTAATTACTTCATACACTCAGGAATATTGGAAGATATTCTTGTGCTGCACCCAGATTTTGCCAGTGGAGGCTAATAGATCAGCATTAAGTATTTTGTTCTCTCCTAATTCCATGTATGACTGGCCATCCTGTGAGGTGAGGATGTTGGGTAGCTTGTAGCTGGTTTTTGATCTACACTGTGTGGTCCTTTATACAGAATAGGGAAGCAGCACATTGCTGTGTGTACATAAACATGTTTAAAAATACATTGTTTGAGAGGAGTTTTGTAGAAACTGGTAAGAGTAATTATAATATAATGTTTCCATGATTCAGTGCTTACCTCTTGTGAAAATTGCTTAGAGTTGTTTAGTCAGAGTTGATTTGTTTTTTGTATTGAGGCTGGTATTTTCTAAATTGATTCCATGTACAGTATGTCTAACCATCCTGTGAGATGGGAGTATTAGATAAACTTATAGCTAGTTTTTTATCTACACTGTGTAATATTCCATATAGAATAGGGTAGCAGCACATTGCGATGTATACCTAATCTTCTTAATAAAAAAAATCAGTAATAAAGATTTTAAATTATAGTTTGTATTATTACAAATACAGTACTGTATTATCCTTATTAAATCATGTTGACCATGGATCATTAGGATCTCATGTTGATATGTAATACAAGTCATATTTCTTTTGAACTGCTAATCCATGCTAATCATTCATTAAATTGTGCATTATGTCTCAATTTTTCACTTCCTTGGATATACTGTACAGTACAAAAAGATAGGATAAAAATAAACCAGTAATATTTCTTTCATTATATTTTTCATTTAAATAACTGCATCAATATTTTTACAGCTGACAGGATTTGTTTTCCCATACAGGTGCATTATTTGTTAAAAAAAAATTGGTTTATTGTTACACACAATGGTGCTACATAGCCTTCCCAGCTTGGTGCCTTCTTTTAATACTTACTGATTAAAAAATAAATAATAAATACATTTTATTCAGGAAAAGTACATACAGTTGATTTACAAACATAATGTTGGATTTATAGGCAGAGCTAGTACATACAATACCTAAAGCCACTAATACTCATAGCATTTCGGGCAAGGTGTGGGGGGAAAAAAACACAGACTAAAACTTAATAGTAATCGGGATTAGGTATAAATTGTGTTGAAAGAAGGAATAAAAAATACAAAAAGGGGGTTAACATAGCATAAATCAGCAATTGCACAATGTTGGTGAACAGCATTATTTAAAAAATAGCAAGACATGGGTTGACATTTAGGAGGTAAGTTAGGTTACATGGAGTTAATTAGGCAGAACTTGGTTTAACTCTTAAACTGGTTGAGAGAGGTACAGCCATTGACATGATTCGGGAGGTCATTCCACATTCTGGGTCCCTTGATTTGTAGAGCACTTCTAGTTTGGTTACACACAGCCAAATTGAGTAACAGGAAGAGGTCTTGGACACAAATTTGTTCCATGCTAAATGTAGAGGAATCAGCTGAGTATTCCTCAAATAAAATAAGTTGCCTCAGCTTATAAGGTAAATAAAATAAGCATTTCTCAAATAAGTAGCTGCCTCACCTCACTGCCTTACTGCTACATAGCCTTCCCGGCATGGTGCCTTCTTTTGATAATTACTTGTTCCACACCCAAATTGTATAACAGGAAGAGGTCTTGGACCCCTACTTCCCTCTCTCTTTTTTAATAATCTATATAGTCATAATTATAGCTTTAAGTATTCAATGAATAAAGTTTTTGACATTTTTACCCTTTTCCTTACCTAACATCATTTGTGCAGCATATTTTTATTTTATGTCTCACCCAGATTTAATTTCAAAATAAAACCAAACTAAATAAATTAGAAATGGGTATGTATAGCTAAGGTACACCCTTACTACTAGGTGAACAGGGGCATTTGGTGATAGTAAATGATCCCATCAGGCAGGGCTCATCACCTTCTCTCATATTTCATGTTCACCAGTGTTTATTTACTTAATAACTACTGGTATAATATCTTGCTATTATAAAACTAATTCTACTATCATCAAACACATATTTACTTCAAGTTTCAAGCAGAGAATGCATATATAACTAACACGAAGGACTACTCTTCACTAGATTCACCAGCTATAATATTTTGGTCATGTTCCAATATCATAAATCGATCCCAGTGTTATGTAGTAGAGAAAAAATGACTTATATCCAGTTTACGTAAAGCTACGAGTGGTCAAAACCACACTTAAATCCCGGAATGAACTTACGAAGGTTTTTCCACTTAGGGTAGCTAATTGAATACGGACGTAGCCGCCACGAAGGCGCTAAGACGGAAAACGCTCTTAGCTAAGAGGAAAAACCTTCGTAAGTACCTTCCTGAATCCGGCCCCAGGGAGCAAGGTCGAGTTAGAGTCCTTGAGGGTCTCTTCTCAGACTAGCCTCACCTGGTCCTGCTCCACGTTGATCGTTGGAATCTCCTCAATGATTTAACACTTTAAGGAACTCCTAGGGTCCTCATCACATTTATAGTTTGTGACTTATAGGCAACTCGGTGTTGAAGACACTTAATTAGAGCTGAAGGCTTGTGTAATATTTGCAGTATTCAGAAGTGGTTCAACGGAAACACCGCATAAAGCTTAACAGTAGATTATTTACTAACTTAACCACTAATACAAAGGGTGCTTGATTTACTTTGGATTGGCGTCAGCAAAGCTATATGGTTATATTAGCAAGTCTCTTGACGTCTGGCTAAACGACTCGTATCCACTCGTGGAGAAAAACCTAACCTAACACAGTTGACAGCCAATCATTAACACGGCAACCTAACTGCCGGTATGCAAAGGGATCACAAGACCCTTACCCTTAATCACTAGACCAACTAGAATCACTGATAGTACTGCTACGACTCTAGATCACATTTGGACCAACATAACCTCTCCGCTTACTTCAGGTATAATCACCGATAGCACTACAGACCATTACCCCACATTTCTCTTAACTAACATTATCAAACCACCTCTTGAGTCAAGGGAGTTAAGCTTTAGGCTGCACAATGAAACTGCTATAAACAATTTTATAACTGCTGCTGATAATGTCAACTGGGAGTCCGAGTTAGGTAACATAGAGGACATCAACCTAGCAGTGCAATCTTTTCTACAAACAACTCTTAGCCTTTATAACACCCACTGCCCTATGCTTACAAAAAGAATTACAAACAAAAGGCTTAACAATCCTTGGCTTACAAAGGGAATACTTAAATCCATTAACAAAAAACACGACCTTGAGAAGAAGTATAGGTTAGGAACCGTCTCCAAAGAATTCTCAAAGAATTACTCGTTATTGCTATCTAAAATAATTAGACGAGCCAAAACTAAATACTATGAAGATAAATTTACCCAAATAAAGAGCAACATTAAAAAAACTTGGAGCACAATTTCACAAATATTGGGATCAAAGAAGATTTTAAATAACAAACCAACACTCCTGTCCAATAACGTTGGTCAGCTTTCAGCCTCTGATTCTGCTACTGAGTTCAATAGGTTCTTCTCTTCCATTGGGTCATCCCTTGCAAATGATATTCCATCTTCCAGTACTGATGTTAAGGACTATCTTACAGGTAACTATCCACAGTCTCTGTACCTAAAGCCTACTAATTCCACTGATGTCAATGAGATAATCCTTTCCCTTAAAACCAAATCTAGTGCCCTCGAGGAGATACCAACTTTAATTTACAAAAAAGCCTCCAGATCTTTAGCCCCTGCTATTGCATTGCTCTTCAACAAGTCACTTGAACTCCAAACCTTTCCAGACATTCTAAAAAAAGCAAGAGTAACCCCTGTCCACAAATGTGGTGATCTCACAGATGTTAACAACTACAGACCTATATCAATCCTGCCTAACTTGTCAAAAATATTCGAAAAACTAATCTACAAGCAGCTTTACTCTTTTCTAGCCAAACACAATATACTTAGCTCTTGTCAATATGGCTTCAGACCCCAAAAAAAGCCCTAACGATGCACTTATTAGTATGATTAACTTGATTCACGCAGCTCTTGATAAAAAGGAGTTCCCTGTTGGGTTATTTGTGGACCTGCGTAAGGCTTTTGTCACTGTCAACCACCAAAACCTTCTTCTTAAATTACATCATTATGGAGTCAGAGGACACTCCCTGCAATACCTCAAATCTTATCTTACTGACAGGCTCCAGTATGTTTCTGTGAATAATACAATTTCTCCCACCCTACCCATCAACATTGGTGTTCCTCAGGGCAGCATACTAGGCCCTCTCCTCTTTCTCATCTACATTAATGACCTTCCAAATGCCTCCCAACACCTCAAACCAATTCTATTTGCTGACGACACAACCTTCATTTACTCCAGTCCTGACCCCCTTGCTCTAAATGCCACAGTAAATACTGAGCTAGAGAAAGTCCATCTTTGGCTAACTGCCAACAAACTCACCCTTAACATTGACAAAACGTTATATATTCTGTTTGGCAATAAATCCTCCAATCAAATAAATCTCAAAATAAACAATACCCAAATTTGTAACAAATTAGATGGCAAATTCCTTGGCGTTCTCATCGACCACAAGCTGAATTTCCAGGGACACATTCTAAATATATCAAAAAAAGTTTCAAAAACTGTTGGCATTCTTTCTAAGATCAGATATTATGTACCCCGCCCTGCCCTGGTGACTCTCTATTACTCCCTCATCTATCCATATCTCAACTATGGTATTTGTGCTTGGGGTTCTACTACCCAAAATCATTTACGTCCTCTAATTACTCAACACAAAGCTGCTATTAGGACAATATCCAACTCTAGCCCCAGACATCACTCGGTACCCCTACTCAAATCTCTGAATATGTTAGATATTAAGTCACTGCACATTCTCTCATGTGTATTATACATATATAAAACGCTGAACTGTAATGCCAATCCTGACCTCAAAAGATTCATTGAAGGTTGTAACAGAACCCATGAGCACCACACCAGAAATAAATACAGTTTTGATATTCCTAGAGTACGACTTAATCAAACTAGAAATGCTCTTCAAATCAAGGGACCCAGAATGTGGAATGATCTTCCCAACCATGTTAAAGACAGTACCTCTCTCAACCAGTTTAAGATAAAAACGAAGCACTACCTAATAAATTCCCTGTAACCTACCTTACCCCTCTGTTGTCAACCCATGTATGTTTTTTTTTTCAAAACAACGCCGTTTGAATGTAATTGTCTGTAATAATTTGTAATTGCATTTGTGCTGCTTTTTCAGCCATGTTTCCCCCTCTTTTACCTCTATTTTTATTTGTTCTCAACACATTTTATTCTTTTTACCCATTAGTATTAAGCTTTAGTCATTAATGTTTTTCCTGCCCGAAACGCTTTGCGTAATATTGGCTT
>NW_025573437.1:0-37500 GCF_020424385.1 Procambarus clarkii
CCATAACACAACCATAACACAACCTTAACACAACCAACCATAACACAACCATAACACAACCATAACACAACCATAACACAACCATAACACAACCATAACACAACCTTAACACAACCATAACACAACCATAACACAACCATAACACAACCATAACACAACCTTAACACAACCATAACACAACCATAACACAACCTTAACACAACCACAACACAACCTTAACACAACCATAACACAACCATAACACAACCTTAACACAACCATAACACAACCATAACACAACCATAACACAACCTTAACACAACCATAACACAACCATAACACAACCATAACACAACCATAACACAACCATAACACAACCATAACACAACCATAACACAACCATAACACAACCATAACACAACCATAACACAACCTAAACACAACCATAACACAACCATAACACAACCATAACACAACATAACACAACCTTAACACAACCTTAACACAACCATAACACAACCATAACACAACCATAACACAACCATAACACAACCATAACACAACCATAACACAACCTTAACACAACCATAACACAACCATAACACAACCATAACACAACCTTAACACAACCATAACACATAACACAATAACACAACCATAACACAACCATAACACAACCATAACACAACCTTAACACAACCATAACACAACCATAACACAACCATAACACAACCTTAACACAACCATAACACAACCATAACACAACCATAACACAACCTTAACACAACCATAACACAACCATAACACAACCTTAACACAACCTTAACACAACCATAACACAACCATAACACAACCATAACACAACCTTAACACAACCTTAACACAACCATAACACAACCATAACACAACCATAACACAACCATAACACAACCTTAACACAACCATAACACAACGTTAACACAACCATAACACAACCATAACACAACGTTAACACAATAACAACATAACACAACCATAACACAACCATAACACAACCATAACACAACCTTAACACAACCTTAACACAACCATAACACAACCATAACACAACCATAACACAACCTTAACACAACCTTAACACAACCATAACACAACCTTAACACAACCTTAACACAACCATAACACAACCATAACACAACCATAACACAACCATAACACAACGTTAACACAACCATAACACAACCATAACACAACCATAACACAACGTTAACACAACCATAACACAACCATAACACAACCTTAACACAACCTTAACACAACCATAACACAACCATAACACAACCATAACACAACCATAACACAACCATAACACAACCATAACACAACCATAACACAACCTTAACACAACCATAACACAACCATAACACAACCTTAACACAACCTTAACACAACCATAACACAACCATAACACAACCATAACACAACCATAACACAACCTTAACACAACCTTAACACAACCATAACACAACCATAACACAACCATAACACAACCATAACACAACGTTAACACAACCATAACACAACCATAACACAACCTTAACACAACCTTAACACAACCATAACACAACCATAACACAACCATAACACAACCTTAACACAACCTTAACACAACCATAACACAACCTTAACATAACCATAACACAACCATAACACAACCATAACACAACCATAACACAACCTTAACACAACCTTAACACAACCATAACACAACCTTAACACAACCTATCCTCCACCCATGACAGAACCCGTAACTACTGTGAATGGAACAAACAGTCGCGGCCAACAGTTCATTACTGTTTTAGATATATCTAAAGATTTATAAACCAGGTGACTGTGTGTCCATAAATAGTTACAAACTCCGTGTTCATACGCCACGGAATATGCTCAGAATAATATTGTAATATCAACATTGATGTTTATGTATAAAACGTTTTGTTGTACAATACGTCATGTCTACTAATATGCAACATTCTGTTTAGCGTGACAGGAAACATGATACTAAATGACGTCACTTACGACTCAGATTGTCAATGTTTCAATCATTTTCATTGGTCAAAAGGTTAAAGTCTAATAAGACTACCCCCGGTGCTACGTATATTCTTCTCCGAGGCTTGGGGGTCCCTACACACTCCCAGAGGTAGGCGTAAGACCATGAATAAAAATTGAGAAAATGAACTTTGGGGAGTTAATTTTTCAATTACCCCCAATGGTGAAGAAAAATGTAAGAAATATTGAGAAAATTTGTGTTAGAATCATTAATCTTTCGATCATATATATATATATATATATATATATATATATATATATATATATATATATATATATATATATATATATATATATATATATATATATATATATATATATATATATATATATATATATATATATATATATATATATATATATATATATATATATATATATATATATATATATATATATATATATATATATATATATATATATATATATATATATATGAAATATTTTGAGGTGAGTGGCTACCTAAGACATCTGTACACACCTGTACACATGTGTACACACATGTACACACCTGTACACACCTGTACACATCTGTACACACCTGTACACATGTGTACACACATGTACACACCTGTACACACCTGTACACATCTGTACACACCTGTACACATGTGTACACACCTGTACACATCTGTACACATTTGTACACACCTGTACACACCTGTACACATGTGTACACACCTGTACACATGTGTACACACCTGTACACATCTGTACACATTTGTACACACCTGTACACACCTGTACACACCTGTACACACCTGTACACACTTTACCTTCCACTCTCAATACTGTGAATGATTCAGTGAAGGATTTACTGTGATTGGTCAACTTCTCAAATGTAAATAATAAATTTTGACATGACGGGCCTCAGTAATTTATTTTATATATATAATATAATTTAATACGTTACTATTTATTTTTATCAATAGTGTGTATTTAGTAGTGCGGCTGTTAATAGATAGATAGATAAGAAGATAAGAACAAAGGTAACTGCAGAAGGCCTATCGGCCCATACGAGGCAGCTCCTATCTATAACCACCCATACGAACATAAGAGACAGATAGACACATAAGTAGATAGATAGGTAGACTATCAGGATGTGAAAAATTGCCGTGAACAATCTATGGACAATGTAACCAACATTTCAGATCTCATTGGAGTCTTTGGTTGTCGCAATAGGAGTCAATCCTACTCAAGGAGGGGCTGTTAGACACTGGACAATATGTAGCTGTTAGACACTGGACAATATGTAGCTGTTAGACACTGGACAATATGTAGCTGTTAGACACTGGACAATATGTAGCTGTTAGACACTGGACAATATGTAGCTGTTAGACACTGGACAATATGTTACTGTTAGACACTGGCCAATATGTAGCTGTTAGACACTGGACAATATGTAGCTGTTAGACACTGGACAATATGTAGCTGTTAGACACTGGCCAATATGTAGCTGTTAGACACTGGACAATATGTAGCTGTTAGACACTGGACAATATGTAGCTGTTAGACACTGGCCAATATGTAGCTGTTAGACACTGGACAATATGTAGCTGTTAGACACTGGACAATATGTAGCTGTTAGACACTGGCCAATATGTAGCTGTTAGACACTGGACAATATGTAGCTGTTAGACACTGGACAATATGTAGCTGTTAGACACTGGCCAATATGTAGCTGTTAGACACTGGACAATATGTAGCTGTTAGACACTGGACAATATGTAGCTGTTAGACACATATGTATGAGAGAGAGATCGAGAGACAGAGATCGAGAGAGAGAGAGAGAGAGGAGAGAGAGAGAGAGAGAGAGAGAGAGAGAGAGAGAGAGAGAGAGAGAGAGAGAGAGAGAGAGAGAGAGAGAGACAGAGACAGAGACAGAAGTCGACTCTTGAGTTTAATATACTTGCTGAAGTCAAAGAGTTAACACATGTGATCAACAGACGACTGTGCGTGTGTGCGTGTGTGCGTGTGTGTGCGTGCGTGTGTGTGTGCGTGTGCGTGCGCGTGTGCGTGTTGAGTCACCAGCAGAAGGATATAATAGTCGGCTCATCACATACTTGGCATTCCAGGAAGTCAAGGCCAAGGTCGCCAGCGAGGCCGAACACGGTGTTTACCTTGTCTGAACCTTGAAGCGTGACTCTGGCTTCGGCGACGCTGCTGGCTACTATGACGCTGCTGGCTACGGTGATGATCCCAGGTGGCTACGGTGACGCTACGGTGGGCCGACTGCATTTTCCTGGACTGCCAGAAAGCCTTTGACACAGTACCCCCATAAAAGGCTGTTAAAAAAGTTGGAGCAACAGCCAGGAGTAAAAGGGAAGGTTAGGTTAGGTTAGGTAGTTACGCAAGCACTTACGCACCTGGGGCCAGATTCACGAAGCAGTTACGCAAGCACTTACGCACCCGGGGCCAGATTCACGAAGCAGTTACGCAAGCACTTACGCACCTGGGGCCAGATTCACGAAGCAGTTACGCAAGCACTTACGCACCTCGGGCCAGATTCACGAAGCGGTTACGCAAGCACTGACGCACCTGGGGCCAGAGTCACGAAGCAGTTACGCAAGCACTTACGCACCTGGGGCCAGATTCACGAAGCAGTTACGCAAGCACTGACGCACCTGGGGCCAGATTCACGAAGCAGTTACGCAAGCACTGACGCACCTGGGGCCAGATTCACGAAGCAGTTACGCAAGCACTGACGCACCTGGGGCCAGATTCACGAAGCAGTTACGCAAGCACTGACGCACCTGGGGCCAGATTCACGAAGCAGTTACGCAAGCATTTACGAACGTGTACATCTTTCCTTAATCTTTGACGTTACATTTATTAAACAGTTTACAAACACTAAAACTTATCAATCAACTGTTGTTATTGTTATAAACAGCCTCCTGGTGCTTCGGAGCTCATTAACTGTTTAATAATTGTAAACAAAGCCGCCAAAGATTGAGAAAAGATGGACAGGTTCGTAAGTGCTTTCGTGAATCTGGCCCCAGGTGTTCCAGTGGATAAGGGAGTATCTAAGCACCAGGAAACATCGAGCAACGGTGAGGGGGGAGACATCAGAGTGGCGAGATGTCACCAGCGGAGTCCCACAGGGCTCAGTACTTGGACCCATCCTGTTTCTAATATATGTGAACGATCTTCCAGAGGGTATAGACTCATTCCTCTCAATGTTTGCTGATGCAAAAATTCTGAGAAGAATCAAGACGGATGAAGATAGACAGAGACTACAGGATGACCTGGATAAACTGGAGGAATGGTCTAGAAAATGGCTGCTAAAGTTCAACTCAGGAAAGTGTAAGGTGATGAAATTAGGCGAAGGGAGCAGGAGGCTGAACACAAGGTATCATCTGGGAGGTGAAATCCTGCAAGAGTCAAATAGAGAGAAAGACCTGGGGGATGATATCACACCGAACCTGTCCCCAGAGGCCCACATCAAAAGAATATCATCAGCGGCATATGCTAGACTGGCCAACATAAGAACTGCCTTCAGAAACTTGTGTAAGGAATCGTTCAGGACCCTGTATACCACTAATGTAAGACCAATCCTGGAGTATGCAGCTCCAGCCCTGAGTCCATACCTAGTTAAACACAAGACAAAGTTAGAGAAGATTCAGCGGTATGCTACCAGGCTCGTCCCGGAGCTGAGAGGATTGAGCTACGAGGAAAGGCTAAAGGAGCTGAACCTCACATCCCTGGAAAACAGAAGAGTAAGGGGAGACATGATTTCTACAAAATTCTCAGGGGAATTGACAGGGTGGACAAAGACAAACTCTTCAGCACGGGTGGGACACGAACAAGGGGACACAGGTGGAAACTTAGTACCCAGATGAGCCACAGAGACGTTAGAAAGAATTTTTTCAGTGTCAGAGTAGTTTATAAATGGAATGCACTAGGAAGTGATGAGGTGGAGGCTGACTCCATACACAGTTTCAAATGTAGATATGATAGAGCCCAGTCGGCTCAGGAATCTGTACACCAGTTGATTGACGGTTGAGAGGCGGGACCAAAGAGCCAGAGCTCAACCACCGTAAAAACACAACTAGTAAACACACACACACTTTAAGATGATATAGAGGCAACAAAGGCTTAAGTACAGGTCTTGGAGCAGCCATAGCCACCAGCCTGTGATGGGTAGCATAATTAATAGGATTACATCACCACTATAGACAAAGCTGACGCACACACACACACACACACACACACACACACACACACACACACACACACACACACACACACACACACACACACACACACACACACACACACACACGCACACACACACACACACACATCCTGTATCTGGCCTCCTGTTTCCACCGCCTACTTTCACAACCTTACATTTACTCGGATTGAACTTCAACAGCCATTTGTTGGACCATTCACTCAGTCTATCTAGGTCATCTTGTAGCCTCCTACTATCGTCCTCAGTTTCAATCCTCCTCATAATTTTTGCATCGTCGGCAAACATTGAGAGAAACGAGTCTATACCCTCTGGGAGATCATTTACATATATCAGACACAGTATAGGCCCAAGGACTGACCCCTGCGGTACTCCACTCGTAACGTCTGCAGAAGTCGGAGGATTGGGAGAGTTTCTCGAATCAATGGACACTCGGCTCGGCAGACATTAGTTCCTTACTTTGTTTTTGAATATAGTGATCACGATATTAAACAAATGGGAAGAATAAAGTATATCTGTTATCTTGTGTAGATAAATTCTTCAATCTAACTATCTTTCAGCTCTAGGGGCCTCGTTAAGGGAGAAGATTGGCGACAATTCGCTCACATAGACCAAATTTTCTGATCCAACAAGTTATCAGTGACGCTGGGTGCATGTTCTCTTCTCTCACTACACCTAAACTGTCATAGGATTTAGTAGCCATCACTAACCCATCACTAAATCACATTTTAACTATTTTTTTTGAGATATATACAAGAGTTGTTACATTCTTGTAGAGCCACTAGTACGCGTAGCGTTTCGGATTATCTTGAGATGATTTCGGGTTTTTTTTAGTGTCCCCGCGGCCCGGTTCTCGACCAGGCCTCCATCCCCAGGAAGCAGCCCGTGACAGCTGACTAACACCCAGGTACCTATTTTACTGCTAGGTAACATCTAGGTCCCTGGAATACGATCCCCGCCGCGAAGAATCGTTTTTTCATCCAAGTACACATTTTACTGTTGAGTTAAAAAAAGGCTACAGTTAAGGATTTGCGCCCAGTCAATCCTCCCCGGCCAGGATACGAACCCATGACAAAGCGCTCGCGGAACGCCAGGCGAGTGTCTTACCACTGCACCACGGAGACTGGTGATTGATTTATACGGGATATAATATATACAGATATTCTCCGTATATCTAAGTAGCGTTTTGAAGAGAATTTACATTTATTTCATAGTGTAATAATACATTTTAATTTCCTTGCACTATTATAACCCCTCAAAGAGTCTGTACGATTTGGCTCATTAATTATATTATAAACTAAAGTCCTCTTAATGTTCTCACATTATAATATTAATTCTTAAGGTCCATAGGCACTCATTCTTGGATTTATTTTTAATATATTAATTTAATATTATTTGTTATTGATATTTTGAGCTACACATTCACCCTGATGCCCCTGTTCACCTAGTAGTCAATAGGTACCTGGGAGTTAGACAGCTGCTACGGGCTTCTGCTGCTTCCTGGGTGTATGTGTATGTGTGTGTGTGTGTGTACTCACCTAGTTGTACTCACCTAGTTGTGTTTGCGGGGGTTGAGCTCTGGCTCTTTGGTCCCGCCTCTCAACCGTCAATCAACAGGTGTACAGATTCCTGAGCCTACTGGGCTCTATCATATCTACACTTGAAACTGTGTATGGAGTCAGCCTCCACCACATCACTTCCTAGTGCATTCCATTTGTCAACCACTCTGACACTAAAAAAGTTCTTTCTAATATCTCTGTGGCTCATTTGGGCACTCAGTTTCCACCTGTGTCCCCTTGTGCGTGTTCCCCTTGTGTTAAATAGACTGTCTTTATCTACCCTATCAATCCCCTTCAGAATCTTGAATGTGGTGATCATGTCCCCCCTAACTCTTCTTGTGTGTGTGTGTGTGTGTGTGTGTGTGTGTGTGTTTACTAGTTGTGTTTTTGCGGGGGTTGAGCTCTGGCTCTTTCGGCCCGCCTCTCAACTGTCAATCAACTGTTTATTAACTACTTTTTTTTTTTTTTTTTTCCCACACCACACACACACACACACCCCAGGAAGCAGCCCGTGACAGCTGACTAACTCCCAGGTACCTATTTACTGCTAAGTAACAGGGGCACTTAGGGTGAAAGAAACTTTGCCCATTTGTTTCTGCCTCGTGCGGGAATCGAACCCGCGCCACAGAATTACGAGTCCTGCGCGCTATCCACCTGGCTACGAGGCCCCCTATTAATTAATATTGTGTGTGTGTGTGTGTGTGTGTGTGTGTGTGTGTGTGTGTGTGTGTGTGTGTGTGTACTCACCTATTTGTGCTTGCGGGGGTTGAGCTTTGGCTCTTTGGTCCCGCCTCTCAACTGTCAATCAACTGGTGTACAGGTTCCTGAGCCTATTGGGCTCTATCATATCTACATTTAAAACTGTGTATGGAGTCAGCCTCCACCACATCACTGCCTAATGCATTCCATCCGTTAACTACTCTGACACTGAAAAAGTTCCTTCTAACGTCCCTGTGGCTCATTTGGGTACTCAGTTTCCACCTGTGTCCCCTTGTTCGCGTCCCACCAGTGTTGAATAGTTTATCCTTGTTTACCCGGTCGATTCCTCTGAGGATTTTGTAGGTTGTGATCATGTCTCCCCTTACTCTTCTGTCTTCCAGTGTCGTAAGGTGCATTTCCCGCAGCCTTTCCTCGTAACTCATGCCTCTTAGTTCTGGGACTAGTCTAGTGGCATACCTTTGGACTTTTTCCAGCTTCGTCTTGTGCTTGACAAGGTACGGGCTCCATGCTGGGGCCGCATACTCCAGGATTGGTCTTACATATGTGGTGTACAAGATTCTGAATGATTCCTTACACAGGTTCCTGAACGCTGTTCTGATGTTAGCCAGCCTCGCATATGCCGCAGACGTTATTCTTTTTATGTGGGCTTCAGGAGACAGGTTTGGTGTGATATCAACTCCTAGATCTTTCTCTCTGTTCGTTTCATTAAGTACTTCATCTCCTATTCTGTATCCTGTGTTTGGCCTCCTATTTCCACCACCTAGTTTCATTACTTTGCATTTACTCGGGTTGAACTTCAACAGCCATTTGTTGGACCATTCACTCAGTCTGTCTAGGTCATCTTGTAGCCTCCTACTATCGTCCTCAGTTTCAATCCTCCTCATAATTTTTGCATCATCGGCAAACATTGAGAGAAACGATTCTATACCCTCTGGAAGATCATTTACATATATCAGAAACAGTATAGGTCCAAGGACTGACCCCTGCGGTACTCCACTCGTAACGTCTCGCCAATCTGAGACCTCACCCCTCACACTGACTCGTTGTCTCCTGTTACTTAGGTATTCCTGTATCCAACGGAGTACCTTCCCTTTCACTCCAGCCTGCATCTCCAGTTTTTTCACTAGCCTCTTGTGTGGCACTGTATCAAAGGCTTTCTGACAATCCAAAAATATGCAGTCTGCCCACCCTTCTCTTTCTTGCCTTATTTTTGTTGCCTGGTCGTAGAATTCAAGTAACCCTGTGAGGCAGGACCTGCCATCCCTGAATCCATGTTGATGCTGTGTTACAAAGTTCTTTCGCTCCAGATGTTCCACTAGCTTTCTTCGCACAATCTTCTCCATCAACTTGCATGGTATGCAGGTTAGGGACACTGGTCTGTAATTCAGTGCCTCCTGTCTATCCCCTTTCTTGTATATCGGGACTACGTTAGCTGCTTTCCAAATTTCTGGCAGTTCCCCTGTTGCCAGTGATTTGTTATACACCATGGAGAGCGGGAGGCACAGTTCTTCTGCTCCTTCCTTTAGTATCCAAGGGGAGATTCCATCTGGACCTATAGCCTTTGTCACATCCAATTCTAGTAAACACTTCCTTACTTCCCCGCTGGTAATCTCAAACTCTTCCAGTGGTTCCTGGTTAGCTATTCCCTCTCTTATCTCTGGGATTTCTCCTTGCTCCAAGGTGAAGACCTCCTGGAATTTCTTATTCAGTTCCTCACACACTTCCTTGTCGTTTGTAGTGAATCCTTCTGCCCCTAACCTTAATTTCATAACCTGTTCCTTTACTGTTGTTTTTCTCCTAATGTGGCTATGCAGCAATTTAGGCTGAGTCTTTGCCTTGCTTGCGATGTCATTTTCGTATTTTCTTTCTGCCTCTCTTCTCATCCTAACATATTCATTCCTGGCATTCTGGTATCTTTCTCTGCTCTCCAGTGTCCTGTTATTCCTATAGTTTCTCCATGCCCTTTTACTTTGCTGCTTAGCTAGCCTACATCTCTGATTAAACCATGGGTTTCTCATCTTCATTTCACTGTTTTCCTTTTGGACTGGGACAAACTTGTTTGCTGCATCCTTGCATTTTTGCGTGATGTATTCCATCATATCTTGGGCCGTCTTTTCCCTGAGCTCTGTTTCCCATGCTATATCTGCTAGGCATTTTCTTATCTCCTCATAGTTTCCCTTTCGGTATGCTAACCTTTTGGTTTCGGTATCCCTCCTCGAGTTCAATAACCCTTCTTCAATCAGGTACTCAAACACCAATACACTGTGGTCGCTCATTCCTACTGGGTCCTCAAAACTGATTTCTCTTATGTCAGAGTCGTTCAGGGTGAAAACCAGGTCGAGTCTCGCTGGTTCGTCGTTTCCTCTCATCCTTGTGGGTTCACTGACATGCTGGGTTAAGAAGTTTCTAGTCGCCACCTCCAGTAGTTTGGCTCTCCACGTATCCTCGCCTCCATGCGGTTCCTTGTTCTCCCAATCAATCCTGCCGTGATTGAAGTCCCCCATGATGAGCAGGTGGGATCTATTTCTACAGGCAGAAGAGGCTGCCCTCTCAATTATAGTGTTAACTGCCATGTTGTTGCTTTCGTACTCTTGACTGGGTCTTTTGTCATTTGGTGGAGGATTATAAATTACTGCTACTACTATCCTTGGTCCTCCCATTGTCATGGTGCCTGCTATGTAGTCTCTGAAACCCTCACAGCCCGGGATAGCCATCTCCTTAAAACTCCATTCCTTTCTCATGAGTAGGGCCACTCCGCCTCCTCCCCTACCTTCCCTCTCTTTCCTTATTATTGTGTACTCCTGGGGAAACACGGCATTCGTTGTGTGTGTGTGTGTGTGTGTGTGTGTGTGTGTGTGTGTGTGTGTATAGAGGAAAATAAACCAGTTGATTGATTAACAGTTGAGAGGCGGGCCCAAAGAGCCAGAGCTCAACCCCCGCAAGCACAACTAGGTGAGTCCATCCTCATTCTTACGGCTAGATGTAATATAACGATTTCTAACATGAATGTTAAATTTTAACACAATAGGAAGTGGAGGTTAGTGGAGGCTAGGCTAGTGGAGGCTAGGCTAGTGGAGGCTAGGTTAGTGGAGGCTAGGCTAGTGGAGGCTAGGCTAGTGGAGGCTAGGCTAGTGGAGGCTAGGCTAGTGGAGGCTAGGCTAGTGGAGGCTAGGTTAGTGGAGGCTAGGCTAGTGGAGGCTAGGCTAGTGGAGGCTAGGTTAGTGGAGGCTAGGTTAGTAGAGGCTAGGCTAGTGGAGGCTAGGCTAGTGGAGGCTAGGTTAGTGGAGGCTAGGCTAGTGGAGGCTGGGCTAGTGGAGGCTAGGTTAGTGGAGGCTAGGCTAGTGGAGGCTAGGCTAGTGGAGGCTAGGCTGGTGGAGGCTAGGCTAGTGGAGGCTAGGCTAGTGGAGGCTAGGTTAGTGGAGGCTAGGTTAGTGGAGGCTAGGCTAGTGGAGGCTAGGCTAGTGGAGGCTAGGCTAGTGGAGGCTAGGCTAGTGGAGGCTAGGCTACTGGAGGCTAGGTTAGTGGAGGCTAGGTTAGTGGAGGCTAGGCTACTGGAGGCTAGGTTAGTGGAGGCTAGGCTAGTGGAGGCTAGGTTAGTGGAGGCTAGGCTAGTGGAGGCTAGGCTACTGGAGGCTAGGTTAGTGGAGGCTAGGCTAGTGGAGGCTAGGCTACTGGAGGCTAGGCTAGTGGAGGCTAGGCTAGTGGAGGCTAGGTTAGTGGAGGCTAGGCTACTGGAGGCTAGGCTACTGGAGGCTAGGCTAGTGGAGGCTAGGCTAGTGAAGGCTAGGCTACTGGAGGCTAGGCTAGTGGAGGCTAGGCTAGTGGAGGCTAGGCTAGTGGAGGCTAGGCTAGTGGAGGCTAGGCTAGTGGAGGCTAGGCTAGTGGAGGCTAGGCTAGTGGAGGCTAGGCTAGTGGAGGCTAGGCTAGTGGAGGCTAGGCTAGTGGAGGCTAGGCTAGTGGAGGCTAGGCTAGTGGAGGCTAGGCTAGTGGAGGCTAGGCTAGTGGAGGCTAGGCTAGTGGAGGCTAGGCTAGTGGAGGCTAGGCTAGTGGAGGCTAGGCTAGTGGAGGCTAGGCTAGTGGAGGCTAGGCTAGTGGAGGCTAGGCTAGTGGAGGCTAGGCTAGTGGAGGCTAGGCTAGTGGAGGCTAGGCTAGTGGAGGCTAGGCTAGTGGAGGCTAGGCTAGTGGAGGCTAGGCTAGTGGAGGCTAGGCTAGTGGAGGCTAGGCTAGTGGAGGCTAGGCTAGTGGAGGAGGCTAGTGGAGGCTAGGCTAGTGGAGGCTAGGCTAGTGGAGGCTAGGCTAGTGGAGGCTAGGCTAGTGGAGGCTAGGCTAGTGGAGGCTAGGCTAGTGGAGGCTAGGCTAGTGGAGGCTAGGCTAGTGGAGGCTAGGCTAGTAGTGGAGGCTAGGCTAGTGGAGGCTAGGCTAGTGGAGGCTAGGCTAGTGGAGGCTAGGCTAGTGGAGGCTAGGCTAGTGGAGGCTAGGCTAGTGGAGGCTAGGCTAGTGGAGGCTAGGCTAGTGGAGGCTAGGCTAGGCTAGTGGAGGCTAGGCTAGTGGAGGCTAGGCTAGTGGAGGCTAGGCTAGTGGAGGCTAGGCTAGTGGAGGCTAGGCTAGTGGAGGCTAGGCTAGTGGAGGCTAGGCTAGGCTAGTGGAGGCTAGGCTAGTGGAGGCTAGGTTAGTGGAGGCTAGGCTAGTGGAGGCTAGGCTAGTGGAGGCTAGGCTAGTGGAGGCTAGGCTAGTGGAGGCTGGGCTAGTGGAGGCAAGGCTAGTGGAGGCTAGGCTAGTGGAGGCTAGGCTAGTGGAGGCTAGGCTAGTGGAGGCTAGGCTAGTGGCTAGGCTAGTGGAGGCTAGGCTAGTGGAGGCTAGGCTAGTGGAGGCTAGGCTAGTGGAGGCTAGGCTAGTGGAGGGCTAGGTGGAGGCTAGGCTAGTGGAGGCTAGGCTAGTGGAGTGGAGGCTAGGTTAGTGGAGGCTAGGCTAGTGGAGGCTAGGCTAGTGGAGGCTAGGCTAGTGGAGGCTAGGCTAGTGGAGGCTAGGTTAGTGGAGGCTAGGCTAGTGGAGGCTAGGCTAGTGGAGGCTAGGCTAGTGGAGGCTAGGCTAGTAGGCTAGGCTAGGTTAGTGGAGGCTAGGCTAGTGGAGGGCTAGGCTAGTGGAGGCTAGTGGAGGCTAGGCTAGTGGAGGCTAGGCTAGTGGAGGCTAGGCTAGTGGAGGCTAGGCTAGGCTAGTGGAGGCTAGGCTAGTGGAGGCTAGGCTAGTGGAGGCTAGGCTAGTGGAGGCTAGGCTAGTGGAGGCTAGGCTAGTGGAGGCTAGGCTAGTGGAGGCTAGGCTAGTGGAGGCTAGGCTAGTGGAGGCTAGGCTAGTGGAGGCTAGGCTAGTGGAGGCTAGGCTAGTGGAGGCTAGGCTAGTGGAGGCTAGGCTAGTGGAGGCTAGGCTAGTGGAGGCTAGGCTAGTGGAGGCTAGGCTAGTGGAGGCTAGGCTAGTGGAGGCTAGGCTAGTGGAGGCTAGTGGAGGCTAGGCTAGTGGAGGCTAGGCTAGTGGAGGCTAGGCTAGTGGAGGCTAGGCTAGTGGAGGCTAGGCTAGTGGAGGCTAGGCTAGTGGAGGCTAGGCTAGTGGAGGCTAGGCTAGTGAGGAGGCTAGGCTAGTGGAGGCTAGGCTAGTGGAGGCTAGGCTAGTGGAGGCTAGGCTAGTGGAGGCTAGGCTAGTGGAGGCTAGGCTAGTGGAGGCTAGGCTAGTGGAGGCTAGGCTAGTGGAGGCTAGGCTAGTGGAGGCTAGGCTAGTGGAGGCTAGGCTAGTGGAGGCTAGGCTAGTGGAGGCTAGGCTAGTGGAGGCTAGGCTAGTGGAGGCTAGGCTAGTGGAGGCTAGGCTAGTGGAGGCTAGGCTAGTGGAGGCTAGGCTAGTGGAGGCTAGGCTAGTGGAGGCTAGGCTAGTGGAGGCTAGGCTAGTGGAGGCTAGGCTAGTGGAGGCTAGGCTAGTGGAGGCTAGGCTAGTGGAGGCTAGGCTAGTGGAGGCTAGGCTAGTAGTGGAGGCTAGGCTAGTGGAGGCTAGGCTAGTGGAGGCTAGGCTAGTGGAGGCTAGGCTAGTGGAGGCTAGGCTAGTGGAGGCTAGGCTAGTGGAGGCTAGGCTAGTGGAGGCTAGGCTAGTGGAGGCTAGGCTAGTGGAGGCTAGGCTAGTGGAGGCTAGGCTAGTGGAGGCTAGGCTAGTGGAGGCTAGGCTAGTGGAGGCTAGGCTAGTGGAGGCTAGGCTAGTGGAGGCTAGGCTAGTGGAGGCTAGGCTAGTGGAGGCTAGGCTAGTGGAGGCTAGGCTAGTGGAGGCTAGGCTAGTGGAGCTAGGCTAGTGGAGGCTAGGCTAGTGGAGGCTAGGCTAGTGGAGGCTAGGCTAGTGGAGGCTAGGCTAGTGGAGGCTAGGCTAGTGGAGGCTAGGCTAGTGGAGGCTAGGCTAGTAGGCTAGTGGAGGCTGGGCTAGTGGAGGCTAGGCTAGTGGAGGCTAGGTTAGTGGAGGCTAGGCTAGTGGAGGCTAGGCTAGTGGAGGCTAGGCTAGTGGAGGCTAGGCTAGTGGAGGCTGGGCTAGTGGAGGCTAGGCTAGTGGAGGCTAGGCTAGTGGAGGCTAGGCTAGTGGAGGCTAGGCTAGTGAGGCTAGGCTAGTGGAGGCTAGGCTAGTGAAGGCTAGGCTAGTGGAGGCTAGGCTAGTGGAGGCTGGGCTAGTGGAGGCTAGGCTAGTGGAGGCTAGGCTAGTGGAGGCTAGGCTAGTGGAGGCTAGGCTAGTGGAGGCTAGGCTAGTGGAGGCTAGGCTAGTGGAGGCTAGGCTAGTGGAGGCTAGGCTAGTGGAGGCTAGGCTAGTGGAGGCTAGGCTAGTGGAGGCTAGGCTAGTGGAGGCTAGGCTAGTGGAGGCTAGGCTAGTGGAGGCTAGGCTAGTGGAGGCTAGGCTAGTGGAGGCTAGGCTAGTGGAGGCTAGGCTAGTGGAGGCTAGGCTAGTGGAGGCTAGGCTAGTGGAGGCTAGGCTAGTGGAGGCTAGGCTAGTGAAGGCTAGGCTAGTGGAGGCTAGGCTAGTGGAGGCTAGGCTAGTGGAGGCTAGGCTAGTAGAGGCTAGGCTAGTGGAGGCTAGGCTAGTGGAGGCTAGGCTAGTGGAGGCTAGGCTAGTGGAGGCTAGGCTAGTGGAGGCTAGGCTACTGGAGGCTAGGTTAGTGGAGGCTAGGCTAGTGAAGGCTAGGTTAGTGGAGGCTAGGCTAGTGGAGGCTAGGCTAGTGGAGGCTAGGCTAGTGGAGGCTAGGCTAGTGGAGGCTAGGCTAGTGGAGGCTAGGCTGGTGGAGGCTAGGCTAGTGGAGGCTAGGTTAGTGGAGGCTAGGCTAGTGGAGGCTAGGCTAGTGGAGGCTAGGCTAGTGGAGGCTAGGCTAGTGGAGGCTAGGCTAGTGGAGGCTAGGCTAGTGGAGGCTAGGCTAGTGGAGGCTAGGCTGGTGGAGGCTAGGCTAGTGGAGGCTGGGCTAGTGGAGGCTAGGCTAGTGGAGGCTAGGCTAGTGGAGGCTGGGCTAGTGGAGGCTAGGCTGGTGGAGGCTAGGCTAGTGGAGGCTAGGCTAGTGGAGGCTAGGCTAGTGGAGGCTAGGCTAGTGGAGGCTAGGCTAGTGGAGGCTAGGCTAGTGGAGGCTAGGTTAGTGGAGGCTAGGCTAGTGGAGGCTAGGCTAGTGGAGGCTAGGCTGCCTAGCCTTCACCTCCAGGAAGTCATGAGGCGAGTCTAGCCCTACCTACTATCCTTCCCTGCCTCCCCCCCCCTATCCTTCCCCTCTATCCATCTGCTGACCAAGCCCCCGTCAAGGCTAGACATGGCGGACAGCAGATGTGTGTGTGTGTGTGTACTCACCTAATTGTACTCACCTAATTGTGCTTGCGGGGGTTGAGCTCTGGCTCTTTGGTCCCGCCTCTCAACCGTCAATCAACTGGTGTACAGATTCCTGAGCCTATTGGGCTCTATCATATCTACATTTGAAACTGTGAATGGAGTCAGCCTCCACCACATCACTTCCTAATGCATTCCATTTGCTAACTACTCTGACACTGAAAAAGTTCTTTCTAACGTCTCTGTGGCTCATTTGGGTACTCAGCTTCCACCTGTGTCCCCTTGTTCGCGTCCCACCAGTGTTGAAAAGTTCGTCCTTGTTTACCCGGTCGATTCCCCTGAGGATTTTGTAGGTTGTGATCATGTCCCCCCTTACTCTTCTGTCTTCCAGTGTCGTGAGGTGCATTTCCCGCAGCCTTTCCTCATAACTCATGCCTCTTAGTTCTGGGACTAGTCTAGTAGCATACCTTTGGACTTTTTCCAGCTTCGTCTTGTGCTTGACAAGGTACGGGCTCCATGCTGGGGCCGCATACTCCAGGATTGGTCTTACATATGTGGTGTACAAGATTCTGAATGATTCCTTACACAGGTTCCTGAACGCCGTTCTGATGTTAGCCAGCCTCGCATATGCCGCAGACGTTATTCTCTTTATGTGGGCTTCAGGAGACAGGTTTGGTGTGATATCAACTCCTAGATCTTTCTCTCTGTCTGTTTCATTAAGTACTTCATCTCCTATTCTGTATCCTGTGCCTGGCCTCCTGTTTCCACTGCCTGTGTGTGTGTGTGTGTGTGTGTGTGTGGGGGGTGTGTGTGTGTGTGTGTGTGTGTGTGTGTGTGGGGGGGGGGGGTGAGTGTGTGTGGGGGTGTGTGTGTGTGTGGGGGGGGGGGTGTGTGTGTGTGGTGTGTGTGTGTGTGTGGGGTGTGTGTGTGTGTGTGTGTGTGTGTGTGTGTGTGTGTGTGTGTGTGTGGTGTGTGTGTGTGTGTGTGTGTGTGTGTGTGTGTGTGTGTGTGTGTGTGTGTGTGTGTGTGTGTGTGTGTGTGTGTGTGTGTGTGTGTGTGTGTGTGTGTGTGTGTGTGTGTGTGTGGTGTGTGTGTGTGTGTGTGTGTGTGGGGGTGTGTGTGTGTGTGTGTGTGTGTGTGTGTGTGTGTGTGTGTGTGTGTGTGTGTGTGTGTGTGTGTGTGTGTGTGTGTGTGTGTGGTGTGTGTGTGTGTGTGTGTGTGTGTGTGTGTGTGTGGTGTGTGTGGTGTGTGTGTGTGTGTGTGTGTGTGTGTGTGTGTGTGTGTGTGTGTGTGTGTGTGTGTGTGTGTGTGTGTGTGTGTGTGTGTGGTGTGTGGTGTGTGTGTGTGTGTGTGTGTGTGTGTGTACTCACCTATATGTACTCACCTATATGTGCTTGCAGGATCGAGCATTGACTCTTGGATCCCGCCTTTCTAGCTATCGGTTGTTTACAGCAATGACTCCTGTCCCATTTCCCTATCATACCTAGTTTTAAAAGTATGAATAGTATTTGCTTCCACAACCTGTTCCCCAAGTGCATTCCATTTTTCTACTACTCTCACGCTAAAAGAAAACTTCCTAACATCTCTGTGACTCATCTGAGTTTCCAGTTTCCACCCATGTCCCCTCGTTCTGTTATTATTACGTGTGAACATTTGATCTATTTCCACTTTGTCAATTCCCCCTGAGTATTTTATATGTCCCTATCATATCTCCTCTCTCCCTTCTTTTCTCTAGTGTCGTAAGATTCAGTTCCTTCAGCCGCTCTTCATATCCCATCCCTCGTAGCTCTGGGACAAGCCTCGTCGCAAACCTCTGAACCTTCTCCAGTTTCTTTATGTGTTTCTTCAGGTGGGGGCTCCATGATGGCGCGGCATACTCTAAGACGGGTCTCACGTAGGCAGTGTAAAGCGCCCTAAAAGCTTCCTCATTTAGGTTTCTGAATGAAGTTCTAATTTTCGCCAGTGTAGAGTACGCTGCTGTCGTTATCCTATTTATATGTGCCTCAGGAGTTAGATTAGGTGTCACATCCACTCCCAGGTCTCTTTCTCGAATCGTTACAGGTAGGCTGTTCCCCTTCATTGTGTACTGTCCCTTTGGTCTCCTGTCACCTGATCCCATTTCCATAACTTTACATTTACTGGTGTTAAACTCCAGTAGCCATTTCTCTGACCATCTCTGCAGCCTGTTTAAGTCCTCTTGGAGGATCCTACAATCCTCGTCTGTCACAACTCTTCTCATTAATTTTGCGTCATCTGCAAACATTGACATGTATGACTCCACTCCTGTAAACATATCATTTACGTAAATTAGAAAGAGGATTGGTCCCAGCACCGATCCTTGAGGTACTCCACTTGTTACTGTTCGCCAGTCCGACTTTTCGCCCCTTACCATTACCCTCTGGCTCCTTCCTGTTAGGTAGTTCTTCACCCATACTAGGGCCTTTCCGCTTACTCCTGCCTGCCTCTCAAGTTTGTATAGCAGTCTCATGTGCGGTACCGTATCAAAGGCCTTTTGGCAGTCAAGAAATATGCAGTCTGCCCAGCCTTCTGCCTTCTGCCCAGCTGTGTGTGTGTGTGTGTGTGTGTGTGTGTGTGTGTGTGTGTGTACTCACCTAATTGTACTCACCTAATTGTGCTTGCGGGGGTTGAGCTCTGGCTCTTTGGTCCCGCCTCTCAACCGTCAATCAACTGGTGTACAGATTCCTGAGCCTATTGGGCTCTATCATATCTACATTTGAAACTGTGAATGGAGTCAGCCTCCACCACATCACTTCCTAATGCATTCCATTTGCTAACTACTCTGACACTGAAAAAGTTCTTTCTGTGTGTGTGTGTGTGTGTGTGTGTGTGTGTGTGTGTGTGTGTGTGGTGTGGTGTGTGTGTGTGTGTGTGTGTGTGTGTGTGTGTGTGTGTGTGTGTGTGGGTGTGGTGTGTGTGTGTGTGTGTGTGTGTGTGTGTGTGTGTGTGTGTGTGTGTGTGTGTGTGTGTGTGTGTGTGTGTGTGTGTGTGTGTGTGTGTGTGTACTCACCTAGTTGTACTTGCGGGGGTTGAGCTCTGGCTCTTTGGTCCCGCCTCTCAATAAACTGATTCAATGTTTTCTTGTCACATCCCCAGGAAGCAGCAGCAGCCCATATAACAGCTGTCTAACTCCCAGGTACCTACTTACTGCTTGGTGAACAGGAACATCAGGCTGAAAGAATGCCCCATTTGTTTCCGCCTCTGCCTGGGAATCGAACCCCGGAACCTTAGGGACTACGAATCCCAAGCGTTGTCCACTCAGCCATCAGTCTCAGGAGACTATGGTGGCCTCTCCAAGGTGTTCAGTCTGGGTAGGTTGATATAAAGGAGAAGCTGTTACCCATGCAGCAGGTCTATATGGGGGAGAAGCTGTTACCCATGCAGCAGGTCTATATGGAGGAGAAGCTGTTACCCATGCAGCAGGTCTATATGGGGGAGAAGCTGTTACCCATGCAGCAGGTCTATATGGAGGAGAAGCTGTTACCCATGCAGCAGGTCAATATGGAGGGAGAAGCTGTTACCCATGCAGCAGGTCTATATGGAGGGAGAAGCTGTTACCCATGCAGCAGGTCTATATGGGGGAGAAGCTGTTACCCATGCAGCAGGTCAATATGGAGGAGAAGCTGTTACCCATGCAGCAGGTCTATATGGGGGAGAAGCTGTTACCCATGCAGCAGGTCAATATGGGGGAGAAGCTGTTACCCATGCAGCAGGTCTATATGGGGGAGAAGCTGTTACCCATGCAGCAGGTCAATATGGGGGAGAAGCTGTTACCCATGCAGCAGGTCTATATGGGGGAGAAGCTGTTACCCATGCAGCAGGTCTATATGGGGGAGAAGCTGTTACCCATGCAGCAGGTCTATATGGAGGAGAAGCTGTTACCCATGCAGCAGGTCTATATGGAGAAGAAGCTGTTACCCATGCATCAGGTCGATATGGAGGGAGAAGCTGTTACCCATGCAGCAGGTCTATATGGTGGAGAAGCTGTTACCCATGCAGCAGGTCAATATGGAGGAGAAGCTGTTACCCATGCAGCAGGTCAATATGGGGGAGAAGCTGTTACCCATGCAGCAGGTCTATATGGAGGAGAAGCTGTTACCCATGCAGCAGGTCAATATGGCGGAGAAGCTGTTACCCATGCAGCAGGTCTATATGGGGGAGAAGCTGTTACCCATGCAGCAGGTCTATATGGGGGAGAAGCTGTTACCCATGCAGCAGGTCAATATGGGGGAGAAGCTGTTACCCATGCAGCAGGTATATATGGAGGAGAAGCTGTTACCTATGCAGCAGGTCAATATGGAGGAGAAGCTGTTACCCATGCAGCAGGTCAATATGGAGGAGAAGCTGTTACCCATGCAGCAGGTCAATATGGGGGAGAAGCTGTTACCCATGCAGCAGGTCAATATGGAGGAGAAGCTGTTACCCATGCAGCAGGTCAATATGGAGGAGAAGCTGTTACCCATGCAGCAGGTCTATATGGAGGAGAAGCTGTTACCCATGCAGCAGGTCAATATGGGGGAGAAGCTGTTACCCATGCAGCAAGTCGATATGAAGGAGAAGCTGTTACCCATGCAGCAGGTCTATATGGGGGAGAAGCTGTTACCCATGCAGCAGGTCTGAATGGGGGAGCTGTTACCCATGCAGCAAGTCGATATGAAGGAGAAGCTGTTACCCATGCAGCAGGTCTATATGGAGAAGCTGTTACCCATGCAGCAGGTCTGTATGGGGGAGCTGTTACCCATGCAGCAGGTCTATATGAAGGAGAAGCTGTTACCCATGCAGCAGGTCTATATGAAGGAGAAGCTGTTACCCATGCAGCAGGTCTATATGGGGGAGAAGCTGTTACCCATGCAGCAGGTCAATATGGAGAAGCTGTTACCCATGCAGCAGGTCTATATAGAGGAGAAGCTGTTACCCATGCAGCAGGTCTGTATGGGGGAGCTGTTACCCATGCAGCAGGTCTGTATGAAGGAGAAGCTGTTACCCATGCAGCAGGTCTATATAGAGGAGAAGCTGTTACCCATGCAGCAGGTCTATATGGGGGAGAAGCTGTTACCCATGCAGCAGGTCTGTATGGGGGAGCTGTTACCCATGCAGCAGGTCTATATAGAGGAGAAGCTGTTACCCATGCAGCAGGTCAATATGGAGAAGCTGTTACCCATGCAGCAGGTCAATATGGACAAGCTGTTACCCCATACAGCA
This sequence comes from Procambarus clarkii, assembly GCF_020424385.1. NCBI lineage: Eukaryota > Metazoa > Arthropoda > Malacostraca > Decapoda > Cambaridae > Procambarus > Procambarus clarkii. The sequence goes on from NW_025573437.1 coordinate 21,574, forward strand.
GGTCCTGGTTAAGTTCCTGGTTATCATGAGAATGGGGGCACCTTCAACACCCCCCTCCCCCCTCCCTCGTGTGGGGGGTATGACTGTAATACCAATTTTCCCAAAGAAAGGTACAAAGGGCCGACCATGGGGAAGTTGGAATTGCGTGTTCAGTTCTATTTTGTCCGTAGGTCATGGGTTCGACTCTCACTGGCGTTCAATCGTTTGGAATTGGTTTGATTGAAGAGGTTATTGTTTGTATCAAAGGAACCCGTTTGTGGCGACACAGACAGACCTTCAGCTAACAGCTATGACGCCGGAGCAACTATATATATATATATATATATATATATATATATATATATATATATATATATATATATATATATATATATATATATATATATCTTACGGTTGAAGAAATAAGGTGTTGGGAGGAACTTTGTTATTAAAAATAATCTAACTCTTTTCTCCTGTCTTTTCTCAGTTATTCCTTTGTTTTTATCTTATTTACTTTCTCTCGTCTCTTATTTGGGATAAAGTCAAATATATATTCTGACAATCTCAAGTTGTGCTGTTTGTCCGTCCGTCACTTTCACTGTTGATGTGTTGGGGGGAATGTTGTGGCAATGTTATGACATAACATTGTCACAACATTCCAACATTGTGTTGGCCAAGATGTCTAGATCGTGTGTCTGGGGTTCGATCCCCCATCACGGCTCCTACAGATTAACTCACTGAAGCATCACCATAGTGTAATTACTCTCTGTGTATTCCAATAGGTTTGACAGACATGTCGGGGAATCAAATTATTTTATATGTTTATATCTGCCTTTAATAATAATAATATTTCATAATAATTTTTTATTTTTAATAGCCTTATTTTTAATAGCTTTTTTAATAGTTTAATAGTTTTTAATAGCCTATTGTGGGTTGGTTGAAACTGTCTCAGTGTCGCTAGATGTCCCGGTCTGATTGGTGATGTCCCGGTCTGATTGATGTCACGGTCTGATTGGTGATGTCACGGTCTGATTGGTGATGTCCCGGTCTGATTGATGATGTCACGGTCTGATTGGTGATGTCACGGTCTGATTGGTGATGTCCCGGTCTGATTGATGATGTCACGGTCTGATTGGTGATGTCCCGGTCTGATTGATGATGTCCCGGTCTGATTGGTGATGTCACGGTCTGATTGGTGATGTCACGGTCTGATTGGTGATGTCACGGTCTGATTGGTGATGTCACGGTCTGATTGGTGGTGTCCCGGTCTGATTGGTGATGTCACGGTCTGATTGGTGATGTCACGGTCTGATTGATGTCACGGTCTGATTGATGATGTCATGGTCTGATTGGTGATGTCACGGTCTGATTGGTGATGTCCCGGTCTGATTGATGTCACGGTCTGATTGAGGATGTCACGGTCTGATTGGTGATGTCACGGTCTGATTGATGTCCCGGTCTGATTGAGGATGTCCCGGTCTGATTGATGTCACGGTCTGATTGATGTCACGGTCTGATTGATGTCCCGGTCTGATTGATGTCACGGTCTGATTGAGGATGTCCCGGTCTGATTGATGATGTCCCGGTCTGATAAATGATGTCCCGGTCTGATTGAGGATGTCCCGGTCTGATTGAGGATGTCCCGGTCTGATTGATGTCACGGTCTGATTGATGTCACGGTCTGATTGATGTCACGGTCTGATTGATGATGTCCCGGTCTGATTGAGGATGTCCCGGTCTGATTGATGTCACGGTCTGATTGATGTCACGGTCTGATTGATGTCACGGTCTGATTGATGATGTCCCGGTCTGATTGAGGATGTCCCGGTCTGATTGAGGATGTCCCGGTCTGATTGATGTCACGGTCTGATTGATGTCACGGTCTGATTGATGTCACTGTCTGATTGATGTCACGGTCTGATTGATGTCACGGTCTGATTGATGATGTCACGGTCTGATTGATGTCACGGTCTGATTGATGTCACGGTCTGATTGATGATGTCCCGGTCTGATTGATGATGTCCCGGTCTGATTGATGATGTCCCGGTCTGATTGAGGATGTCCCGGTCTGATTGAGGATGTCACGGTCTGATTGATGATGTCCCGGTCTGATTGAGGATGTCCCGGTCTGATTGAGGATGTCCCGGTCTGATTGAGGATGTCCCGGTCTGATTGAGGATGTCACGGTCTGATTGAGGATGTCCCGGTCTGATTGATGTCACGGTCTGATTGAGGATGTCACGGTCTGATTGATGATGTCACAGTCTGATGTCCGATCATCATATCAACTTCTCCTCTCGTGTGGTTCTTCCTTCAGCGGAAACTGAGAGAAAAAGTTAGTGGCCTGAAAAAAAAATATGGCTTGAAATATGTCACATATGTACTTATCTATAAATGAAGTAGTGACTATAAGCAATAAGTCCTATGTGTGCTGTCTTGTGCGAGAGCAGGTTGTTGCCTCTCGTGTGCCGCTTCCTTCACCGGAAACCTTTCCTTGGAGTTCAGTTGCTGTGTTTCATCTGGAGATCTTCACAGGTTCACTGGAAAGGTCTTGGAGGGCGCGAAGATGGTCGTGATATAGATGGAAATGAACGAGTAGATGTGCTGCTTGCTTGAGGGATCAGTCGTGAGTCTCACAGGTATTGTGCGTGTGTGTGCGTGTGTGTGCGTGTGTGTGCGTGTGTGTGCGTGTGTGTCCTGTGCATACGTGTGCCTGTGCGGGTACGAATGCATGCTAATATCTTGCCAAGGTTCAAGCTGTACTTCCTTGAGGTTACCTTGAGGTGCTTCCGGGGCTTAGCGTCCCCGCGGCCCGGTCGTCGACCAGGCCTCCTGGTTGCCGGACTGATCAACCAGGCTGTTGGACGCGGCTGCTCGCAGCCTGACGTATGAGTCACAGCCTGGTTGATCAGGTATCCTTTGGAGGTGCTTATCCAGTTCTCTCTTGAACACTGTGAGGGGTCGGCCAGTTATGCCCCTTATGTGTAGTGGAAGCGTGTTGAACAGTCTCGGGCCTCTGATGTTGATAGAGTTCTCTCTCAGAGTACCAGTTGCACCTCTGTTTTTCAACGGGGGTATTCTGCACATCCTGCCATGTCTTCTGGTCTCATGCTATTATTATTTCTTCAACACAACTTTCGTGAAGAAGAGGCCTATGGCGGTCCCCGATCTGCCTCATAATGCAACATAAAATGAATACAATCACCCAAAATTAACAACACAATTCTGATGAGATTGTTTCCAATGGTTTAGCTACAGCTCCAGAGACACTATGATCAAATTTCTCAAAAAATGCTGCGAGTATTTTGCTCTCATCTATCACAATATTAATGGATAGATATTTGTAAAACTGGATTGCGAGGAAATATTTATGTAAATAAAACTCGCAGAAATGTATTATATATTATATAAAAAATCTGTTGTATCAGAAATCAGAAATCTATTATACTAATATATGAAAATATAAACTTTTCTCTGATCTATATTTTTTTGGCTATTTCAATATGAATTTAAGTTTCCTCTTGTTCACTGTCATATCCTTAAGAAAACGACCATGCCAAAAGCAGCAGGGTGAACTATGCTATTCACAATCTTTGCGTACATTATGAGGATATCATCAAGTACACGAGAGGTAATAAAGTAATTGCAAAACTCCAGGTACCTCATGCCAACTGGTCTGAAAGGTCTAATAACTGGGCATTCGGTGATGTAATGTGGGAGACCATGCCGCAGTTCCTGCTCACAGAGTTTGCACCTGGAGTTCTCAGGATTGGGAGATCCGTCACCTGTAGCCACCTGCCACAGGTAACAGTAGCCACCTGCCTACTATATAGATGATTTACCTGTGACAGGTAAAAGCATGTTTTTTTATTTTTTTAAAAAACATGCGTCATCTGTTGCAGGTAATAGCAACACACACGCTATACTAAATAAGTTACGATGCCATTTTAATGTTTCCGATTGAACTAACACATTGAATTTTCATAGATTTCGATATATTTTCGTTTTTATTTAATTATTTTGGCTGGCATTGCATTGGAACTGAGCTGTGTTGTTTACCATACCGATCATTTCATGAGTATAAGTATAGATGCCACACCTGTGACACATAAAAACGTTTTTTATAGATGCCACACCTGTGACAGGTAAAAACATTTCTTCTTTAAACAGCTAAACAGCGCTATCTGTTGCAAGTAATAGCAACACACACGCTATACTAAATATGTTACAATTCCATTTCAATGTTTCTGATTTCATCGATATATTGAATTTTCATAGATTTTGATTTATTTTCATTTTTATATCATTATTTTGTGTGACATTGCATTGGAATTGAGCTGTGTTGTTTACCATTCCGTTGTTTTCATGAGTATAGTTGATTTTTTATTTTTTCGTTGTTTTTAGTTCTATTTTCTTTACTGATTTTCATATATTTAGGTGACGGAGAACATCGGATCATAAGGGAATGCATCGGACAAGGGAGTGGGGGATGATGGGAAGTACGAGGGAACAGTGGAGTTGGGGACGAGAGGACAGGGAAGTGAGGGGTGGTGGGGAGGACGAGGGGACGCTGTAGTGGGGGAATGGTTAGGAGAATGAGGGGACAGGGGAGTGGGGGATGGTGGGGAGGACTGGAACACAGGGGGAAGGTTTTTACGGCTCACCAACGCACATGTCTTGCTGAGCCACAGCAACGCGTGACCGGGTACAGCTAGTAAATAATATAAATTTAATTAAAATAGTTTAAAAATATATTATTGTAGTATATAATATATACTATCATATACTTCAATAGTATTGAAGTATATGATATACTTCAATTTCATCCCAAATCTGCGAGAAGTCGCATTCTTCGCCAAGAGTGTGTGGAGCGCCCACATGTGTGTGGAGCGCCCACATGTGTGCTTTATGTGGGTTTTTATGTAGGTCTGATCTTCCGGGATTTGCGCTTGAGGAATTGAAGAAAATATCGGTGAATAGCAGCATTCTTGAACATAAGTTGCCGTCACCGGAAACGATTGGGCTGTTGTGCTTCGTGTAAGGCGCGTGGAGGTGTGTGTGTGTGTGTGTGTGTGTGTGTGTGGGTGTGGGTGTGTGTGTGTGTGTGTGTGTGTGTGTGTGTGTGTGTGTGTGTGTGTGTGTGTACTCACCTAGTTGTGCGGGGGTTGAGCTCTGGCTCTTTGGTCCCGCCTCTCAACCGTCAATCAACAGGTGTACAGATTCCTGAGCCTATTGGGCTCTGTGATATCTACACTTGTGTGTATGTATACTTGTGTCTGTGTGTGTATGTGTGTGTGTGTGGGTGTGCGTGTGTGTGTGTGTGTGTGTAGGTGTGCGTGTGTGTGTGTGTGTACTCACCTATTTGTACTTACCTATTTGTGCTTGCGGGGGTTGAGCTTTGGCTCTTTGGTCCAAAGCTCAACCCCCGCAAGCGTGTGTGTGTGTGTGTGTGTGTGTGTGTGTGTGTGTGTGTGTGTGTGCGTGCGTGCGTGTGTGTGTGTGTGTGTGTGTGTGTGTGTGTTTGTACAATATCTTACATGTGATGGTACATCCTGGATGGTATAGCGCGGCGGTCTGGCTTCATGCGGGTCTGCGTTCAATCCCTGACGACCATTTACAAGTGATTGGGGACTATTGCTTCCCCCCGTCCCATCCCCACTTATATGATAACCCCAAGATAACCTCAAGATAAGCCCTAAGATAACCTCAGGATAAACCCAAGATAACACCAATATACCTCAAAATAACCCCCAAGATAACTTCAGGATAACCCTCAAGATAACCTATAGATAACTATAAAATAACCCAAAGATAACCTCAAGATAACCCAATGATAACCTCAAGATAACCCCAAAATAACTTCAAGATAACCCCAAGATAACCCCACAACACCCCTAGATAACCTCAAGATAACCTGGAGATAACTTCAATATAACCCCATGATAACCTCAAGACAACCTCAAGATAACCCCCAAGAAAACCCCCAAGATAACCTCATGATAACCTTAGGATAACCCCCAAGATAACCTCAGGATAACCCCAAGATAACCTCATGGTAACCCAAAGATAACACCTAAAAAACCTCAAGGTAACCCCAAAGATAACCTCAAGGTAGCCCCAAAGATAACCTCAAGATAATCCCAAGATAACCTCAAGATAACAACAAAATAACCTCAAGATAACCCAAAGATAACCCCAAGATAATCCCTTAGATAACCCTAAGATAACCCTCAAGATAACCCCATGATAACCCAAAGATAACCCCAAGATAATCCCTTAGATAACCCCAAGATAACCCCAAGATAACCCCAAGATAACCCCATGATAACCCCAAGATAACCTCAAGATAACCCCAAGATAACATCAAGATAACCCCAAGATAACCCCATGATAACCCCAAGATAACCCCAAGATAACCCCATGATAACCCCAAGATAACCCCAAGATAACCCCATGATAACCCCAAGATAACCCCAAGATAACCCCAAGATAACCCCAAGATAACCCCAAGATAACCCCCAAGATAACCCCATGATAACCCCAAGATAACCCCAAGATAACCCCAAGATAACCTCAAGATAACCCCAAGATAACCCCATGATAACCCCAAGATAACCCCAAGAAGAGAGGCCTGCAAATGTCATATGAACACCAAACCTGACTAACTTACGCGTGCCCAACCGTTTCCGCCCACGCCGCGAGCGCCGTAGTAGCAGGAAGAGCCGCTAGGTGTCAGGAGCAGTACGAGAGTCAAGACCAAACTGGGTTACTGGACTTGCTGCAGGCAAGTTGGCCTTTACTATGCCAGTAAGGGCAAGTCCACAAGCCCAGAAGGAAATAGCATCAATAGAGCGGAAAATACAATAGATACAATAGCTGTATTGTACCATTGTGACCCGATACAAAAGATACAACGGTTTGCAAGAAATAATTTTTTATATTTTCCGCGAAGGTAAAGTCTGAATGAGGCAGAACTTTGGGTGTTTGGAGCTCAAGTTTCCGTAGAAGTCTGGCTGTAGGAGGACAGGTTGTAGGAGGACAGGTTGTAGGAGGACAGGTTGTAGGAGGACAGGTTGTAGGAGGACAGGCTGTAGGAGGACAGGTTGTAGGAGGACAGGTTGTAGGAGGACAGGTTGTAGGAGGACAGGTTGTAGGAGGACAGGTTGTAGGAGGACAGGCTGTAGGAGGACAGGTTGTAGGAGACAGGTTGTGGGAGGACAGGTTGTAGGAGAACAGGCTGTAGGAGGACAGGTTGTAGGAGGACAGGTTGTAGGAGGACAGGTTGTAAGAGGACAGGCTGTAGGAGGACAGGTTGTAGGAGGACAGGCTGTAGGAGGACAGGTTGTAGGAGGACAGGTTGTAGGAGGACAGGCTGTAGGAGGACAGGCTGTAGGAGGATAGGTTGTAGAAGGACAGGTTGTAGAAGCACAGGTTGTAGGAGGCCAGGTTGTAGGAGGACAGGTTGTAGGAGGGCATGTTGTAGGAGGACAGGCTGTAGGAGGGCAGGTTGTAGGAGGACAGGTTGTAGGAGGACAGGTTGTAGGAGGGCAGGTTGTAGGACAGGTTGTAGGAGGACAGGTTGTAGGAGGACAGGTTGTAGAAGCACAGGTTGTAGGAGGCCAGGTTGTAGGAGGACAGGTTGTAGAAGGACAGGTTGTAGGAGGACAGGCTGTAGGAGGGCAGGTTGTAGGAGGACAGGTTGTAGGAGGACAGGTTGTAGGAGGGCAGGTTGTAGGACAGGTTGTAGGAGGACAGGTTGTAGGAGGACAGGTTGTAGGAGGACAGGCTGTAGGAGGACAGGTTGTAGGAGGCCAGGTTGTAGGAGGACAGGTTGTAGAAGGCCAGGCTGTAGGAGAACAGGCTGTAGGAGGACAGGTTGTAGGAGGACAGGTTGTAGAAGGCCAGGCTGTAGGAGAACAGGCTGTAGGAGGAGAGGTTGTAGGAGGACATGTTGTAGGAGGCCAGGTTGTAGGAGGACAGGTTGTAGAAGGCCAGGCTGTAGGAGAACAGGCTGTAGGAGGAGAGGTTGTAGGAGGACATGTTGTAGGAGGCCAGGTTGTAGGAGGACAGGTTGTAGGAGGACAGGTTGTAGGAGGACAGGTTGTAGGACAGGCTGTAGGAGGACAGGTTGTAGGAGGACAGGCTGTAGGAGGACAGGTTGTAGGAGGACAGGTTGTAGGAGGACAGGCTGTAGGAGGACAGGCTGTAGGAGGATAGGTTGTAGAAGGACAGGTTGTAGAAGCACAGGTTGTAGGAGGCCAGGTTGTAGGAGGACAGGTTGTAGGAGGGCATGTTGTAGGAGGACAGGCTGTAGGAGGGCAGGTTGTAGGAGGACAGGTTGTAGGAGGACAGGTTGTAGGAGGGCAGGTTGTAGGAGGACAGGTTGTAGGAGGACAGGTTGTAGGAGGACAGGTTGTAGGAGGACAGGTTGTAGGACAGGCTGTAGGAGGACAGGTTGTAGAAGGACAGGTTGTAGGAGGACAGGCTGTAGGAGGACAGGCTGTAGGAGGACAGGCTGTAGGAGGACAGGCTGTATGAGGACAGGTTGTAGGAGGACAGGTTGTAGGAGGACAGGCTGTAGGACAGGTTGTAGGAGGACAGGCTGTAGGAGGACAGGTTGTAGGAGGCCAGGTTGTAGGAGGACAGGTTGTAGAAGGCCAGGCTGTAGGAGAACAGGCTGTAGGAGGACAGGTTGTAGGAGGACAGGTTGTAGAAGGCCAGGCTGTAAGAGAACAGGCTGTAGGAGGAGAGGTTGTAGGAGGACATGTTGTAGGAGGCCAGGTTGTAGGAGGACAGGTTGTAGAAGGCCAGGCTGTAGGAGAACAGGCTGTAGGAGGAGAGGTTGTAGGAGGACATGTTGTAGGAGGCCAGGTTGTAGGAGGACAGGTTGTAGGAGGACAGGTTGTAGGAGGACAGGTTGTAGGAGGACAGGTTGTAGGAGGACAGGTTGTAGGAGGCCAGGTTGTAGGAGGCCAGGTTGTAGGAGGGATGGTTGTAGGAGGACAGGCTGTAGGAGGACAGGCTGTAGGAGGGCAGGTTGTAGGAGGACAGGCTGTAGGAGGACAGTCTGTAGGAGGACAGTCTGTAGTCTGTATATTCACATAAACATGAATATGAATGTGTTTTTATATACCTACCCTATACATGCCTCACCTGTGACAGGTAAAACAATATTTTTTTTAAAAACATCACCACCTGTTGCATGTAAGAGCAACACACGCTATACTAAATATGTTACGATTCCATTTTAGTGTTTCCGATTGAATTGACATTGAATTGTCATAGATTTTGATTCTTTTCATTTTGATATAATTATTGTGTGTGGCATTGCAATGGAATTGAGCTGCGTTGTTTACCATTCCGGTAATTTTGTGGGAATAGTTTTTTTTTTATTTTTTCATTGTTTTTCACATCTTTTTTTTACTGTTTTTCTAATATTTCAGAATACGAACATCAGATTATTTGGGAATGCATCAGACGAGGGAGTGGGGGATGGTAGGGAGGACGAGGGGACAAGGGAGTGAGGGATGGTAGGGAGGACGAGGGGACGAGGGAGTGAGGGATGGTAGGGAGGACGAGGGGACGAGAGAGTGAGGGATGGCAGGGAGGATGAGGGGACGAGGGAGTGAGGGATGGTAGGGAGGACGAGGGGACGAGGGAGTGAGGGATGGTAGGGAGGACGAGGGGACGAGAGAGTGGGGGATGGTAGGGAGGACGAGGGGACGAGGGAGTGAGGGATGGTAGGGAGGACGAGGGGACGAGGGAGTGAGGGATGGTAGGGAGGACGAGGGGACGAGGGAGTGAGGGATGGTAGGGAGGACGAGGGGACGAGAGAGTGGGGGATGGTAGGGAGGACGAGGGACGAGGGAGTGAGGGATGGTAGGGAGGACGAGGGGACGAGGGAGGCGGGAATGGTAGGAAGGACGAGGGGACGAGGGAGTGGGGGATGGTAGGGAGGACGAGGGGACGAGAGAGTGAGGGATGGCAGGGAGGATGAGGGGACGAGGGAGTGAGGGATGGTAGGGAGGACGAGGGGACGAGGGAGTGAGGGATGGCAGGGAGGACGAGGGGACGAGGGAGTGAGGGATGGTAGGAAGGACGAGGGGACGAGGGAGTGAGGGATGGTAGGGAGGACGAGGGGACGAGAGAGTGAGGGATGGCAGGGAGGACGAGGGGACGAGGGAGTGAGGGATGGTAGGGAGGACGAGGGGATGAGGGAGTGAGGGATGGTAGGGAGGACGAGGGGACGAGAGAGTGGGGGATGGTAGGGAGGACGAGGGGACGAGGGAGTGAGGGATGGTAGGGAGGACGAGGGGACGAGGGAGTGAGGGATGGTAGGGAGGACGAGGGGACGAGGGAGTGAGGGATGGTAGGGAGGACGAGGGGACGAGGGAGTGAGGGATGGTAGGGAGGACGAGGGGACGAGGGAGTGAGGGATGGTAGGGAGGACGAGGGGACGAGGGAGTGAGGGATGGTAGGGAGGACGAGGGGACGAGGGAGTGAGGGATGGTAGGGAGGACGAGGGGACGAGAGAGTGAGGGATGGCAGGGAGGACGAGGGGACGAGGGAGTGAGGGATGGTAGGGAGGACGAGGGGATGAGGGAGTGAGGGATGGTAGGGAGGACGAGGGGACGAGAGAGTGGGGGATGGTAGGGAGGACGAGGGGACGAGGGAGTGAGGGATGGTAGGGAGGACGAGGGGACGAGGGAGTGAGGGATGGTAGGGAGGACGAGGGGACGAGGGAGGCGGGAATGGTAGGAAGGACGAGGGGACGAGGGAGTGAGGGATGGTAGGGAGGACGAGGGGACGAGAGAGTGAGGGATGGCAGGGAGGATGAGGGGACGAGGGAGTGAGGGATGGTAGGGAGGACGAGGGGACGAGGGAGTGAGGGATGGTAGGGAGGACGAGGGGACGAGGGAGTGAGGGATGGCAGGGAGGACGAGGGGACGAGGGAGTGAGGGATGGTAGGGAGGACAAGGGGACGAGGGAGTGGGGAATGGTAGGGAGGACGAGGGGACGAGGGAGTGAGGGATGGTAGGGAGGACGAGGGGACGAGGGAGTGAGGGATGGTAGGGAGGACGAGGGGACGAGGGAGTGGGGAATGGTAGGAAGGACGAGGGGACGAGGGGACGAGGGAGTGGGGGATGGCAGGGAGGACGAGGGGACGAGGGGACGAGGGAGTGGGGAATGGTAGGAAGGACGAGGGGACGAGGGAGTGAGGGATGGTAGAGAGGACGAGGGGACGAGGGAGTGGGGAATGGTAGGAAGGACGAGGGGACGAGGGGACGAGGGAGTGAGGGATGGTAGGGAGGACGAGGGGACGAGGGAGTGAGGGATGGTAGGGAGGACGAGGGGACGAGGGGACGAGGGAGTGAGGGATGGTAGGGAGGACGAGGGGACGAGGGAGTGAGGGATGGTAGGGAGGACGAGGGGACGAGGGGACGAGGGAGTGAGGGATGGTAGGGAGGACGAGGGGACGAGGGAGTGAGGGATGGTAGGGAGGACGAGGGGACGAGGGAGTGGGGAATGGTAGGAAGGACGAGGGGACGAGGGGACGAGGGAGTGGGGGATGGCAGGGAGGACGAGGGGACGAGGGGACGAGGGAGTGGGGAATGGTAGGGAGGACGAGGGGACGAGGGAGTGAGGGATGGTAGAGAGGACGAGGGGACGAGGGAGTGAGGGATGGTAGAGAGGACGAGGGGACGAGGGAGTGAGGGATGGTAGGGAGGACGAGGGGACGAGGGAGTGAGGGATGGTAGGGAGGACGAGGGGACGAGAGAGTGGGGGATGGTAGGGAGGACGAGGGGACGAGGGAGTGAGGGATGGTAGGGAGGACGAGGGGACGAGGGAGGCGGGAATGGTAGGAAGGACGAGGGGACGAGGGAGTGGGGGATGGTAGGGAGGACGAGGGGACGAGAGAGTGAGGGATGGCAGGGAGGATGAGGGGACGAGGGAGTGAGGGATGGTAGGGAGGACGAGGGGACGAGGGAGTGAGGGATGGCAGGGAGGACGAGGGGACGAGGGAGTGAGGGATGGTAGGAAGGACGAGGGGACGAGGGAGTGAGGGATGGTAGGGAGGACGAGGGGACGAGAGAGTGAGGGATGGCAGGGAGGACGAGGGGACGAGGGAGTGAGGGATGGTAGGGAGGACGAGGGGATGAGGGAGTGAGGGATGGTAGGGAGGACGAGGGGACGAGAGAGTGGGGGATGGTAGGGAGGACGAGGGGACGAGGGAGTGAGGGATGGTAGGGAGGACGAGGGGACGAGGGAGTGAGGGATGGTAGGGAGGACGAGGGGACGAGGGAGTGAGGGATGGCAGGGAGGACGAGGGGACGAGGGAGTGAGGGATGGTAGGGAGGACGAGGGGACGAGGGAGTGGGGAATGGTAGGGAGGACGAGGGGACGAGGGAGTGAGGAATGGTAGGGAGGACGAGGGGACGAGGGAGTGAGGGATGGTAGGGAGGACGAGGGGACGAGGGAGTGGGGAATGGTAGGAAGGACGAGGGGACGAGGGGACGAGGGAGTGGGGGATGGCAGGGAGGACGAGGGGACGAGGGACGAGGGAGTGGGGAATGGTAGGAAGGACGAGGGGACGAGGGAGTGAGGGATGGTAGAGAGGACGAGGGGACGAGGGAGTGGGGAATGGTAGGAAGGACGAGGGGACGAGGGGACGAGGGAGTGAGGGATGGTAGGGAGGACGAGGGGACGAGGGAGTGAGGGATGGTAGGGAGGACGAGGGGACGAGGGGACGAGGGAGTGAGGGATGGTAGGGAGGACGAGGGGACGAGGGAGTGAGGGATGGTAGGGAGGACGAGGGGACGAGGGAGTGGGGAATGGTAGGAAGGACGAGGGGACGAGGGGACGAGGGAGTGGGGGATGGCAGGGAGGACGAGGGGACGAGGGGACGAGGGAGTGGGGAATGGTAGGGAGGACGAGGGGACGAGGGAGTGAGGGATGGTAGAGAGGACGAGGGGACGAGGGAGTGAGGGATGGTAGAGAGGACGAGGGGACGAGGGAGTGAGGGATGGTAGGGAGGACGAGGGGACGAGGGAGTGAGGGATGGTAGGGAGGACGAGGGGACGAGGGAGTGAGGGATGGTAGAGAGGACGAGGGGACGAGGGAGTGAGGGATGGTAGGGAGGACGAGGGGACGAGGGAGTGAGGGATGGTAGGGAGGACGAGGGGACGAGGGAGTGAGGGATGGTAGGGAGGACGAGGGGACGAGGGAGTGAGGGATGGTAGGGAGGACGAGGGGACGAGGGAGTGAGGGATGGTAGGGAGGACGAGGGGACGAGGGAGTGAGGGATGGTAGGGAGGACGAGGGGACGAGGGAGTGAGGGATGGTAGGGAGGACGAGGGGACGAGGGAGTGAGGGATGGTAGGGAGGACGAGGGGACGAGGGAGTGAGGGATGGTAGGGAGGACGAGGGGACGAGGGAGTGGGGGATGGTAGGGAGGACGAGGGGACGAGGGAGTGGGGGATGGTAGGAAGGACGAGGGGACGAGGGAGTGAGGGATGGCAGGGAGGACGAGGGGACAAGGGAGTGGGGGATGGCAGGGAGGACGAGGGGACAAGGGAGTGGGGGATGGCAGGGAGGACGAGGGGACATGATAGTGGGGGATGGTAGGGAGGACGAGGGGACAAGGGAGTGGGGGATGGCAGGGAGGACGAGGGGACAAGGGAGTAGGGGATGGCAGGGAGGACGAGGGGACAAGGGAGTAGGGGATGGCAGGGAGGACGAGGGGACATGATAGTGGGGGATGGCAGGGAGGACGAGGGACATGATAGTGGGGGATGGCAGGGAGGACGAGGGGACAAGGGAGTGGGGGATGGCAGGGAGGACGAGGGGACAAGGGAGTAGGGGATGGCAGGGAGGACGAGGGGACATGATAGTGGGGGATGGCAGGGAGGACGAGGGGACATGATAGTGGGGGATGGCAGGGAGGACGAGGGGACATGGGAGTAGGGGATGGCAGGGAGGACGAGGGGACATGATAGTGGGGGATGGCAGGGAGGACGAGGGGACATGATAGTGGGGGATGGCAGGGAGGACGAAGGGACATGATAGTGGGGGATGGCAGGGAGGACGAGGGGACAAGGGAGTGGGGGATGGCAGGGAGGACGAGGGGACATGATAGTGGGGGATGGCAGGGAGGACGAGGGGACATGATAGTGGGGGATGGCAGGGAGGACGAGGGGACATGGGAGTAGGGGATGGCAGGGAGGACGAGGGGACAAGGGAGTAGGGGATGGCAGGGAGGACGAGGGGACATGATAGTGGGGGATGGCAGGGAGGACAAGGGGAATTGGGAGTAGGGGATGGCAGGGAGGACGAGGGGACATGGGAGTAGGGGATGGCAGGGAGGACGAGGGGACATGGGAGTAGGGGATGGCAGGGAGGACGAGGGGACAAGGGAGTAGGGGATGGCAGGGAGGACGAGGGACATGATAGTGGGGGATGGTAGGGAGGACGAGGGGACAGGGAGTAGGGGATGGCAGGGAGGACGAGGGGACAAGGGAGTAGGGGATGGCAGGGAGGACGAGGGGACAAGGGAGTAGGGGATGGCAGGGAGGACGAGGGACATGGGAGTAGGGGATGGCAGGGAGGACGAGGGGACATGATATGGGGGATGGCAGGGAGGACGAGGGGACATGATAGTGGGGGATGGCAGGGAGGACGAGGGGACATGATAGTGGGGGATGGCAGGGAGGACGAGGGGACATGATAGTGGGGGATGGCAGGGAGGACGAGGGGACATGGGAGTAGGGGATGGCAGGGAGGACGAGGGGACATGGGAGTAGGGGATGGCAGGGAGGACGAGGGGACATGGGAGTAGGGGATGGCAGGGAGGACGAGGGGACATGATAGTGGGGGATGGCAGGGAGGATGAGGGACATGATAGTGGGGGATGGCAGGGAGGACGAGGGGACATGATAGTGGGGGATGGCAGGGAGGACGAGGGACATGATAGTGGGGGATGGCAGGGAGGACGAGGGGACATGATAGTGGGGGATGGCAGGGAGGACGAGGGGACATGGGAGTAGGGGATGGCAGGGAGGACGAGGGGACATGGGAGTAGGGGATGGCAGGGAGGACGAGGGGCATGATAGTGGGGGATGGCAGGGAGGACGAGGGACATGGGAGTAGGGGATGGCAGGGAGGACGAGGGGACAAGGGAGTAGGGGATGGCAGGGAGGACGAGGGGACATGATAGTGAGGGATGGTAGGGAGGACGAGGGGACAAGGGAGTGGGGATGGTAGGAAGGACGAGGGGACAAGGGAGTGAGGGATGGCAGGGAGGACGAGGGGACATGATAGTGGGGGATGGTAGGGAGGACGAGGGGACATGGGAGTGAGGGATGGCAGGGAGGACGAGGGGACACGATAGTGGGGGATGGTAGGGAGGACGAGGGAACATGGGAGTGAGGGATGGCAGGGAGGACGAGGGGACATGATAGTGGGGGATGGTAGGGAGGACGAGGGAACATGGGAGTGAGGGATGGTAGGGAGGACGAGGGGACAAGGGAGTGAGGAATGGTAGGAAGGACGAGGGGACAAGGGAGTGAGGGATGGTAGGAAGGACGAGGGGACGAGGGAGTGAGGGATGGTAGGAAGGACGAGGGGACGAGGGGACGAGGGAGTGAGGGATGGTAGGAAGGACGAGGGGACGAGAGAGTGGGGGATGGTAGGGAGGACGAGGGGACGAGGGAGTGGGGGATGGTGTAACACCCAGGACCCCCCCCCCCCCCCCTTAGAGTTCACACCCAGGGAAGCCTTCTCCAAGAGGTCAGCCCAGATGACCTCCGGTTTATCTTGTATATTGATTAAAAATTCCTGGGTTAGTCTTAGTCAGCATAGTTTCAAGTATGTAATATTTCATGCAAGGAAATTAGACTCCAGATACTTATGTGTAAACATCCCTGGATCTTCCCCTTTTGGCCAGGTCAG
>NW_025573437.1:42500-44193 GCF_020424385.1 Procambarus clarkii
AGGTACTCATAATGTCTCTCTGCTTCTCCTCTCACTCTGAGATACTCATACTGTCTCTCTGCTTCTCTTCTCACTCTGAGGTACTCATACTGTCTCTCTGCTTCTCTTCTCACTCTGAGGTACTCATAATGTCTCTCTGCTTCTCCTCTCACTCTGAGATACTCATACTGTCTCTCTGCTTCTCTTCTTACTCTGAGGTACTCATAATGTCTCTCTGCTTCTCTTCTCACTCTGAGGTACTCATAATGTCTCTCTGCTTCCCACCTCACTCTGAGATACTCATAATGTCTCTCTGCTTCTCTTCTCACTCTGAGGTACTCATAATGACTCTGTGCTTCTCTTCTCACTCTGAGGTACTCATAATGTCTCTCTGCTTCTCTTCTCACTCTGAGGTACTCATAATGTCTCTCTGCTTCTCTTCTCACTCTGAGGTACTCATAATGTCTCTCTGCTTCTCTTCTCACTCTGAGGTACTCATAATGTCTCTCTGCTTCTCTTCTCACTCTGAGGTACTCATACTGTCTCTCTGCTTCTCTTCTGACTCTGAGGTACTCATACTGTCTCTCTGCTTCTCTTCTCACTCTGAGGTACTCATACTGTCTCTCTGCTTCTCTTCTGACTCTGAAGTACTCATACCTGGCCCTGTGGTACCTCTCACTGCTCTCTGGCGTTCTGTTGTTCCTCTAGTTTCTCTATGTTCTTGTACTCAACTGCTTCGCTGCCTCGTATTACTGGTTGAACCAGGAATGTGTGTGCGTGCGTGTGTGTGTGTGTGTGCGTGTGTGTGTGTGCGTGCGTGCAAGTGTGTGTGTGTGTGTGCGTGCACGCGTGTGTGTGTTTAAGGAGCAGGAGGAGACTGGTGACTGGGCTCATGTTTACATCTCGTGATTCGCTGATCCGTGAGGTAGCATTTTATCTCCTGTTTTTTCACGTGTATTCGTGTTCCCCCTTACATGATGTGCCCATCATGGATATGCTGCCTGCTAATGGACCTGCTGCCATGCTGAATATGTTAATGGGAATTGATGGTGAGTATAGTGATTATGGTGACGCTGTGATGGTGAGTATAGTGATTATAGTGACGCTGTGATGGTGAGTATAGTGATTATGGTGACGCTGTGATGGTGAGTATAGTGATTATGGTGACGCTGTGATGGTGAGTATAGTGATTATGGTGACGCTGTGATGTGAGTATAGTGATTAGGGTGACGCTGTGATGGTGAGTATAGTGATTATGGTGACGCTGTGATGGTGAGTATAGTGATTATGGTGACGCTGTGATGGTGAGTATAGTGATTATGGTGACGCTGTGATGGTGAGTATAGTGATTATGGTGACGCTGTGATGGTGAGTATAGTGATTATGGTGACGCTGTGATGGTGAGTATAGTGATTATGGTGACGCTGTGATGGTGAGTATAGTGAGGCAGTGATGGTGAGTATAGTGACGCTGTGATGGTGAGTATAGTGACGCTGTGATAGTGAGTATAGTGACGCTGTGATGGTGAGTATAGTGACGCTGTGATGGTGAGTATAGTGACGCTGTGAAGGTGAGTATAGTGACGCTGTGATGGTGAGTATAGTGACGCTGTGATGGTGAGTATAGTGACGCTGTGATGGTGAGTATAGTGACGCTGTGATAGTGAGTATAGTGACGCTGTGATGGTGAGTATAGTGATTATGGTGACGCTGTG
>NW_025573438.1:0-28495 GCF_020424385.1 Procambarus clarkii
ATATATATATATATATATATATATATATATATATATATATATATATATATATATATTGTGACGATAATCTCCTTCAAGAGATTGAGCCTGCTCTTCCCTCCAAAATTACGTCTTCACAATTATATAAAAAGACTATGGAAGAAATGTCCAACAACGACAACAACACCAGCACCAGCAAGGCTTGCCAGGGTGAGCAGAAACGTATGCAACCAGCCACCTGTTCGAACTCCAACCACCAAACTACCCGTTGATCGCTACGGCTCCGCTGATTGGTCGCCGGTCTGGCTGCACCTGCACTCGCCCCCAATACTACCTGATGTCTGGGGTCGCCCCAACATCAGTCCTCAGAATGTTCCGTGCTTTCGTAGCCAGCACTCCTCCCAGCTAGACGTTAGCGTGTACTGAGAGAGGTGGTGGCTTTAAGCCAATATTCCAGCACCTCCCACTTACCTTTGTGTTGCACTTCTTGTTATTTTGCCTTAACGTAACTTTTCATTTTGTCATTTAAGTATTCTTATTATTTTGATTCATTGATTTATTATAAGAATTTGTTTGTGCATTATTTTCATGTTTGATTTATTTAACGTAATTAAAATTTCATTGTTAAAGTTTACTTGTGTTTTGTGTGTCTTCTCCTTACCTTACCACAGACGAAGTTCCAGTTTTTTCTATTTTTTTTTATAACTATGTGACGAGGCCATACCCCTAGCCTTAAACAGCCGAACACCAACGCGTTACCGTCACAAGTTTTATGGGGGCCTGTCCTAGGAGCTTCACTCAGGTACTGGTGCCAAGTGGTAATTTATGGTAAGCGTATTTAACTTTGTTAACGTAGCTTTACTATTTTTCATTCAATTTCATTTTTTATAAGGTGCGGTGTATTGTGCATTACGAGAGTAACATATAGTGAAGGTGAGACAACTTTGGATTACGTGGTGACTGTAGGCCGCAGTCATACTCTTAATTGGTCATCTCTCCCTCCTTGTTATTACTCGTATTTACCATCTATGTCCCTTGAATATTTCTCATTCTGACAGATCATCATATTGGTACCCTGGTACTGTGGTCTGCCCCGGGTCAAGAGTACCCAATCTTCTGCAATCTGACTGTAGGAGGACAAAGAGGGCCATAGTTCCTCTAGCTCGAACTTTAGTTGCTGAATTGGGACCTCAGCAGCAGTTCTCGTCACCAGTTGACACCTCGCACCCCTACACGTCAGTCAGAGATGATGATACATACAACGGTAGGGAATTAGCTTATTTTTTCAGAGCACAAAAGTTCGCTAATTCTGTAAGTATCATATTAAATTCAGTGGGAAAAACTTGCTTTATGTCCTATAGAGACTTGGCAAGGTATGCCTACATCCTTGGACTACCAATTTTACTTTTGAAGCATTTAACTGTTTCATTTGTTTTCGAAACTTTGTTTCATTTGTTAGTAGGATTTTCTTGCCCTTATTCTCTTACATGAGTACCGGGTACAAGATTTCCTGCGCCCTTGATTTCATTTAATCATTTAATATCTTTCACTTAACGTTAATTGTTAAAGATCACACAGGATAGGTACCAGTTGCCACGTTGTCCTGTTTCTGACATTTCATTATTGAACATTCGTGTACCTTTATTTGCTAATTTCACCATGTTTCGTCTCCAAACTTTCCGTGCAAATCCAGCAGGTGAAATAGGGACTTTAAGTCGTGCCAAGAGGACTGAACTACAAACTCTTGCACATGAGTATCAACTAGAAGTTCCCTACCAAGCCAACAAAAATGACCTACACAACCTGTTGCTGGATTACTATTTAGAGCAAGGTAAGATAGACTCTGAAACTCATGAAACTTACTATATTGCAGATAAACCTGACTTGGCAACGCTGAAACTTAAACTAGAGCTGGCCAAGATTGAACGTGAGCAGCAAAGAGAAGCAGCTGCCATACGAAGAGAAGAACACGAACGTGGACTCGCCCTCCAGGAACGTGAGGTTGCACTACTCCAGGAGCGGGAACGAGTACAGCTTGAAACACTCCAGGAGCGGGAACGAGTACAGCTTGAAACCAAACGACGCGAGTTGGAGATGCAACGCGAACATGACAAGCAACAAGCAACTCTGGCTCTAGAGTGTCGTCAACGTGAAATCGCCTTGGAAACTTCACACTTCACTCAACGCCAGCAAGCTACTGCCAATCTTCCCGTCAGTTTTAATATATCACATGCAAGTAAGTTAATGCCATCCTTTGTAGAAGCAGAAGTTGATGTGTTCTTTACCACCTTTGAAACCCTTGCTAATCAACTCAGTTGGCCTGTCGACCAATGGGCCACACTTCTCAGAGTCCATCTTACAGGTAGAGCTGCAGTCACACTCAGTACTTTGGCGTCTGAGAATGACTACTACACTCTGAAACAAGCAGTGTTGGACGCCTACCTACTTTCCACCGAAAGTTATAGAAGGAAATTCCGTGACCACCTGAAGGCAAGTACCACTACCTTCCTCGAGTTTGCTAACACGAAACGGAGGTATTTCATGAAATGGCTGGAAGCAGCACATGTCTCTACTTTTACAGAACTCGTCAACCTGATGCTTGTTGAAGAATTCTTGAGACGTGTGCCGCCTCCTGTCCGCCTCTACTTAGCAGATAAAGAAGAAACCGACTACCTGAAGTGTGCTAAGTCGGCTGACACTTACAGCCTCATCCACCGGCTGACACCTGAACCATCCTCCAGTAAGAAGTCGTGGTACAGTTACGAGAAGGTGAGCCCCGATCAAGCTGGTTCACAACTGTACTGCAAGTATTGTAGACTCTATGGACATACCATAGACAAGTGTGGTAAGTCTCAATACAAGGGAACCACTGACCAACAACGACCCAAACCAACTCCTCCTAAGTCCGGTAAGCCTGTGATGAATGTTGGTGTTGATGTTAATGATCTTTCTCTTTTCAGTAACCACCTGTATACTGGAACTGTCTCTGCCAACGGTTCAAATCCGGAGGGACGTTTCAAATTGAAGATCTTGAGGGACACAGCGGCTCTACAATCGATCATCTTGAAGTCGGCTGTGCCCAACATAGTCTACACCGGGGAAACAGTCTTCATCACTGACCTCACTGCTACCACTCCATACCCTCTCGCCAGAGTCCACCTGGATTGTCCCTACGTGAACGGGGAAGTCCAAGTCGCCGTCAGGGAAAAGCCTTTTCCCATGCCTGGAGTGCAACTTCTCCTAGGCAACGACTTGGCAGAAGACCTGCAACCGACCAACCTGATCGTCATGGACAAACCCCAGGTGTGTAACTCTGTGCCAAGTAATCCTATTCTCGAGTATGTTCCAGCAGAGGTTCAAGAGAGTGATAAAGTTTCTCCTCCGGTTCTCGTGACCACCCGTGCACAAGCCGCACGTCCACAGCCAGCTGACTCTACTGCTACCGCTGTCCCTCAAGACCCTCAGAAACTACCCCCGCATCTGACCAAGTTGGAGTTCCGTAAGTTGCAGAGGGAAGATCTTACTTTAACACCATTGTTTTTCCAGGCTGAGACTCAACCCGACAGTATTCCTGGGTTCTTCCTAGAGAACGACTTGCTCTACCGCAGATATAGACCCAGTAAACTGAAGGAGGAGGACGATTGGGCCAACACCGAACAACTTGTGATTCCCACCAGCCTGCGGCCCACTATTCTACACCTGGCCCATGGAGCATTCTCCCACTACGGCTTCAACAAGACTTACCATGGGATTCGTCAAGACTACTACTGGCCAGGTATGGTAAACAACGTCAAACAGTACGTAAAACAGTGTCATACATGTCAGATGGCAGGCAAACCGAACGTCTCCATTCCCAGAGCACCACTGATTCCCATACAGGTGCCTGCGGAACCTTTCCACAGACTCATAATAGACTGTGTTGGTCCTTTACCTCGGACCAGTTCAGGTAACGCCTACATCCTAACCATCCTGTGTCCTACCACCAGATTTCCCATAGCAGTTCCAGTGAAGAACATCACGGCTGCTACGGTTATCAAACATCTATTGAAGATCTTCACTCAATACGGATTTCCCAGGGAGATTCAAAGTGACTGTGGCACCAACTTCACCAGTGATCTCTTCAAAAGGACACTGGAGGAGTTCAACATCAAACAGGTATTGTCCAGCCCCTATCATCCTGCTTCACAGGGTTCTCTTGAACGTAGTCATCAGACCATCAAAGCACTCTTGAAAAAGTTTTGTAGTGAAACCTCAAAGGATTGGGATAAGCAGATTGACCTAATAATGTGTATTTTCAGAAGTCTCCCCAATGAGTCCCTAGGAGTATCTCCTTATGAGATGCTCTACGGCCGTAAGTGCCGTACTCCCCTTAAGGCTTTCAAAGACTCTCTCAGAGATGCCACCTTCAGTGAGCATCAGAATGTGCCCCAGTTTCTTCAAAACCTTCAGCACATTCTAGAGAGAGTCCACCGCTTTGCTCATGATAATCTATTGAAAGCCCAGGTGAGAATGAAGACTCATTACGACCAGACCAGCAAAGTAAGAAAATTCAAGCCGGGAGACTTCGTCCTTGCTTATTTCCCTATCCCAGGTTCACCTTTACAAAACAGATTTTCAGGACCCTACTGCGTCAAAGAGTGCAGGAATAATAATAATTATGTGATAGAGACTCCAGATAGGCGGCGGAAGACCCAGCTGTGCCACGTCAACCTCCTGAAGCAATATAATGGTACTCCTCCCACTGTCTTGATTAATTGTTCTACCTTCACAGAACCCTACATCCACAGTGAGACCATCCCGGCTTCTTCTCCCGAAAGCACTGACAAGGAGTCGGCGCTTTCTAATTCCAAAATCCTTAATGATCTTCCCAAATGCTTTCAGGATAATACTCGTGCTCCTATGCCCTCTTCTAATTCCACTCTCACCTCGTCAGATAAGCCCTACATCCTCCATGTCGACGCCAATGGTACCGACGATGGTGGTGTCGTGATGCAGCAACGAGGCGAGAAGAATACACCTGTCAGCGACTACTGCTACAAGGAACGACGGAACAATTGGCAAGGAGCTACTCTTCCTCATCCTGAAGCTTCAGCACTTCACTCCACACCTGAAAAGTGCTCGGTCCACCATCAATACGGACCACACCACCCTACACCTCCTGCAGCACGCCCACTTCTCATCTCAACGTCTTCTACTATGGGCTTGCTACCTGCAGAAATTCAACCTGGAGACACGCTATACCAAGAGTCTGACAACATCTTAGCCCATGATCTCTCCAGAGTTTATGAAGTAGAAGCAACTCCATCCATTACTCCACCACATAACGACGTACTTCTTCCAGAACCGCAGGCTTCGGGGGAGAGTTGTGACGATAATCTCCTTCAAGAGATTGAGCCTGCTCTTCCCTCCAAAATTACGTCTTCACAATTATATAAAAAGACTATGGAAGAAATGTCCAACAACGACAACAACACCAGCACCAGCAAGGCTTGCCAGGGTGAGCAGAAACGTATGCAACCAGCCACCTGTTCGAACTCCAACCACCAAACTACCCGTTGATCGCTACGGCTCCGCTGATTGGTCGCCGGTCTGGCTGCACCTGCACTCGCCCCCAATACTACCTGATGTCTGGGGTCGCCCCAACATCAGTCCTCAGAATGTTCCGTGCTTTCGTAGCCAGCACTCCTCCCAGCTAGACGTTAGCGTGTACTGAGAGAGGTGGTGGCTTTAAGCCAATATTCCAGCACCTCCCACTTACCTTTGTGTTGCACTTCTTGTTATTTTGCCTTAACGTAACTTTTCATTTTGTCATTTAAGTATTCTTATTATTTTGATTCATTGATTTAATATAAGAATTTGTTTGTGCATTATTTTCATGTTTGATTTATTTAACGTAATTAAAATTTCATTGTTAAAGTTTACTTGTGTTTTGTGTGTCTTCTCCTTACCTTACCACAGACGAAGTTCCAGTTTTTTCTATTTTTTTTTATAACTATGTGACGAGGCCATACCCCTAGCCTTAAACAGCCGAACACCAACGCGTTACCGTCACAATATATATATATATATATATATATATATATATATATATATATATATATATAGGCTTATTAGGCAAATCGGGCCTTGCATAGTAGGCCGAGAAGTGCATTCTGGCTACTAGGTACGAGATATATATATATATATATATATATATATATATATATATATATATATATATATTTATATATATATATTTATATATATATATATATATTTATATATATATTTATATATATATAATATATATATTATATATTATATATATATATATATATATATATATATATATATATATATATATATATATATATATATATATATATATTAGTATATTTTGGTAGCAGTCTTTCCTGTAGACATATATTATTAAATATGACCGAAAAAGTAAGATTAATAATTCTAACACGAATTTTCTCAATCTTTCGTACATTTCTTTTCACTGTTGGAGGTAATTCAAAAATCAATTCTCCAAAATTCATTTTATTTCTAGTCTGACGTGACACGAGCGCGTTTCGTAAAACTTATTACATTTTCAAAGACTTTAGTTTACAAATACGCAACTGAATAGAACTTACACATCTCCGATTTTGTTTATATCTACATTTGAGTGAGGTGGATGGGGTGAGGTGGCATTAATAGGGTATTAATTTCATCAACACAAGACAGAACAAGATGTGGCATTAATAGGGTATTACTTTCATCAACACAAGACAGAACACAAAACAATGGGTATTGAAATGGAAGTGATTGTAGAAAGCCTATTGGTCCATATTTCTTGATGCTTCTATATTGGAGCGGAGTCTTGAGGTGGGTAGAATATAGTTGTGCATTAATTGGCTGTTGATTGCTGGTGTTGACTTCTTAATGTGTAGTGCCTCGCAAACGTCAAGCCGCCTGCTATCGCTGTATCTATCGATGATTTCTGTGTTGTTTACTAGGATTTCTCTGGCGATGGTTTGGTTGTGGGAAGAGATTATGTTCCTTAATGGAGCCCTGTTGTTTATGCATCGTTAAACGCCTAGAAAGAGATGTTGTTGTCTTGCCTATATACTGGGTTTTTTGGAGCTTACAGTCCCCAAGTGGGCATTTGAAGGCATAGACGACGTTGGTCTCTTTTAAAGCGTTCTGCTTTGTGTCTGGAGAGTTTCTCATGAGTAGGCTGGCCGTTTTTCTGGTTTTATAGTAAATCGTCAGTTGTATCCTCTGATTTTTGTCTGTAGGGATAACGTTTCTATTAATATCTTTCAGGACCCTTTCTCTGTTTTATGAGCTGTGGAAAAGAAGTTCCTGTAAAATAGTCTAATAGGGGGTATAGGTGTTGTGTTAGTTGTCTCTTCAGAGGTTGCATGGCGTTTCACTTTCCTTCTTATGATGTCTTCGACGAAACCATTGGAGAAGCCGTTGTTGACTAGGACCTGCCTTACCCTACAGAGTTCTTCGTCGACTTGCTTCCATTCTGAGCTGTGGCTTAGAGCACGGTCGACATATGCGTTAACAACACTCCTCTTGTATCTGTCTGGGCAGTCGCTGTTGGCATTTAGGCACATTCCTATGTTCGTTTCCTTAGTGTAGACTGCAGTGTGGAAACCTCCGCTCTATTCCATGACTGTTACATCTAGAAAGGGCAGCTTCCCATCCTTTTCCATCTCGTAAGTGAAACGCAGCACGGAACTCTGCTCAAATGCCTCCTTCAGCTCCTGCAGATGTCTGACATCAGGTACCTGTGTAAAAATGTCGTTAACATACCTGCAGTATATGGCCGGTTTCAAGTTCATGTCGACTAAGACTTTTTGCTCGATGGTACCCATGTAGACGTTTGCAAACAGGACACCTAGGGGAGAACCCATGGCGACCCCATCTACTTGCTTATACATGTGCCCATCCGGGCTCAAGAAGGGTGCCTCTTTAGTACAAGCTTGGAGTAGTTTCCTTAGAATATTTTCGGACGCATATGTCGACCGTGCTCTAAGCCACAGCTCAGAATGGAAGCAAGTCGACGAAGAACTCTGTAGGGTAAGGCAGGCCCTAGTCAACAACGGCTTCTCCAATGATTTCGTCGAAGACATCATAAGAAGGAAAGTGAAACGCCATGCAACCTCTGAAGAGACAACTAACACAACACCTATACCCCTATTAGACTATGTTACAGGAACTTCTTTTCCACAGCTCATAAAACAGAGGAAAGGGTCCTGAAAGATATTGTTAATAGAAACGTTATCCCTACAGACAAAAATCAGAGGATACAACTTACGATTTACTATAAAACCAGAAAAACGGCCAGCCTACTCATGAGAAACTCTCCAGACACAAAGCAGAACGCTTTAAAAGAGACCAACGTCGTCTATGCCTTCAAATGCCCACTTGGGGACTGTAAGCTCCAAAAAACCCAGTATATAGGCAAGACAACAACATCTCTTTCTAGGCGTTTAACGATGCATAAGCAACAGGGCTCCATTAAGGAACATATAATATCTTCCCACAACCAAACCATCGCCAGAGAAATCCTAGTAAACAACACAGAAATCATCGATAGATACAGCGATAGCAGGCGGCTTGACGTTTGCGAGGCACTACACATTAAGAAGTCAACACCAGCAATCAACAGCCAATTAATGCACAACTATATTCTACCCACCTCAAGACTCCGCTCCAATATAGAAGCATCAAGAAATATGGACCAATAGGCTTTCTACAATCACTTCCATTTCAATACCCATTGTTTTGTGTTCTGTCTTGTGTTGATGAAAGTAATACCCTATTAATGCCACCTCTTGTTCTGTCTTGTGTTGATGAAATTATTACCCTATTAATGCCACCTCACCCCATCCACCTCACTCAAATGTAGATATAAACAAAATCGGAGATGTGTAAGTTCTATTCAGTTGTGTATTTGTAAACTAAAGTCTTTGAAAATGTAATAAGTTTTACGAAACGCGCTCGTGTCGCGTCAGACTAGAAATAAAAATGAATTTTGGAGAATTGATTTTTGAATTACCTCCAACAGTGAAAAGAAATGTACGAAAGATTGAGAAAATTCGTGTTAGAATTATTAATCTTACTTTTTCGGTCATATTTAATAATATATATATATATATATACACACACACACACACACACACACACACACACACACACACACACACACACACACACACACACACACAATTGTCTCAGAAATAATTCAACATTAATCATAGGCAAATTGATCATCTAAGTCAAAGAACATTCAATTAAATATTCATAATCTCTGCATTTTTCCTTAGAACAATACTACTTCAATGGGAATGGGAAGGGAGTGTTATACATCCATACCATGTCCTTGGACCGGTGGGGAGAGGAGGAGGAGAGACTACAGGAATTAAACCTCACATCGCTAGCAGACAGAAGAGTTAGGGGAGACATGATCACCACGTACCAGATTCTCAGAGGAATAGACAGGGGTTACCTTGAGGTGCTTCCGGGGCTTAGCGTCCCCGCGGCCAGGTCGT
Source organism: Procambarus clarkii (assembly GCF_020424385.1). Lineage (NCBI taxonomy): Eukaryota > Metazoa > Arthropoda > Malacostraca > Decapoda > Cambaridae > Procambarus > Procambarus clarkii. The sequence goes on from NW_025573438.1 coordinate 9,510, forward strand.
CGACCAGACCTCCTGGATACAGATAAAGATAAGGGGTAGATAAAGAGGTAGATAAAGACAGACTATTTAATACGAGGCACACACGCACTAGGGGACACAGGTGGAAATTGAGTGACCAAATGATCCACAGACATATTAGAAAGAATTTTTTTTAGTGTCAGAGTGCTTGACAAATGAAATGCATTAGGCAGTGATGTGGTGGAGGCTAACTCCATACACAGTTTCAAGTGTAGATATGATAGAGCCCAATAGCTCAGGAACCTTAACACCAGTTGATTGACAGTTGAGAGGCGGGACCAAAGAGCCAGAGCTCAACCCCTGCAAGCACAAATAGGTGAGTACACACACACACACACACACACACACACACACACACACACACACCACACACACACACACACACACACACACACATACACAAACACACACACACACACAAACAGTGAGGGGACAAAACGTGGGGAGAAAAGTTAGTAGATTTTATAGACAGGAATTTCTTAACACAACATGTGAAGTAAGACACAAGGGAATGAGGAGGTGATGCAACGAGCCTTTTAGACCTGATTTTCACCCAAAACGTAGAAGACATCGAGAATTTGGAGCATGAAATACCTCTAGGGGCCAGCAACCATTGTGTCCTAGTCATTGACTACATGATGAAATTCAAATTTTGTGACCATGGGACAAGAGGTCTGGGAGAGGAGAGTTGACTACAGGAAAGGGCACTACAGGAGGATAAGAGACTATCTGGGAGAAGTGCAGTTGGAGGGAAAAATAAGAGGAAAGACAGTCCGAGATATGATGGACCTAGTCATACAGAAATGCCAGGAGGCCAAAGAGAGATTTATACCAACAGTAAAGGGAAAAAGTAAGAGGGAATATAATAACCCATGGTTTAATAGACAGTGCCAGGAAGCAAAAATGGCCAGCAGGCGGGAGTGGAGGAAGTACAAGAAGGAAGTTAGAACATCATTCAGAAACCTAAGTCAGGAGGCATTTAGGGCGCTTTACGCTGCCTCCGTGAAGCCAGTCTTAGAGTATGCCGCATCATCTTGGAGTCCCCATCTAAAGAAGCATATAAGGAAACTTGAAATGGTTCAGAGGTTTGCGAGACTCGTCCCAGAGTTACGAGGGATGGGGTATGAGGAGCGCCTGAAGGAACTGAGCCTTACGACACTAGAAAGAAGAAGGGAGAAGAGGGGATATGATAGAAACGTATAAAATACTCAGGGGGATTGACAGAGTGAACATAGACGAAATGTTCACACGAAGTAGTAACAGAACGAGGGGACATGGGTGGAAGCTGGAAACTCAGATGAGTCAAAGTGATGTAAGGAAGTTTTCTATTAGCGTGAGAGTAGTGGGAAAATGAAATGCACTTAAGGAACATGTTGTGGAAGCAAATACTATTCATAATTTTAAAACTAGGTATGATAGGGAAATAGGACCATAGTCATTGCTGTAAACAACCGATGCTCGAAAGGCGGGATCCAAGAGTCAATGCTCGATCCTGCAGACACAAATAGGTGAGTACACACACACACAAAAGGAATCGAAAGGAATCCAAAGGCTCAAAAGGATTCTGTTGGAGCTGAATGTGACAAAGGCTGTTGGACCTGACAGAATCTTACCATGGATACTAAAAGAAGGTGCAGAGGCACTAAGTGTGCCACTCTCTATGGTGCATAACAGGTCACTGGAAACAGGAGACCTACCAGAAAGTTGGAAGACAGCTAACGTAGTCCCAATATACAAAAAGAGTGACAGACCAGAGACACTGAACTACAGACCAGTTTCCCTAACTTGTATGCCATGCAAGGTGATGTAGACTGGATTGTATACCTGGATTGTATACCTGGATTGTGGGTTTAGACCTAATTTAGTTTTTTATTACAAGTGGCAACTTTTTTTATTATAAAGTCTCAATCACACTGTCTACTTCCTTGTAGGTTTAGTTTACATTTTCCTACTACAAATTTGCAGATTTCTTTTTATGTCCCTCTTCGTGAGGTGTATTCTGCCAGCTCCTTGCCCTCCATTAGGAGTGTTTGTTGCTTCTTCCGCCTGTCAATCTCTGAGTAAGTATTATGCCGAAATCATAAAGAGCTTGAGATACGGTCATTATGGAGCTATTGTTAAAACCAGGAAGAATCCACTCGCTAGAACAACACTGTGATACGTCCATCTCATCGTCTCAAATTTAATGACGTTGAGCGTCTGTTCTATCGACACCTACCTACACCGATTATCCATGTTTGTTGGTACCTTCAACAACTAACTTTTATTACAATTAGCTCTTAATCAGCTCTTTATTCCCTTTTTTGCTAAATATTTGGAAATTGTCTGAAAGTTGCACAACATGCAGAGAGTTCTGGCCTAGCAATCTGCCACATATCATTGGTCATTGAGCCTAACAAAATCTTACTATATAAACAATGCAGATATTACAAACCTCCATGTCATGGAACCTGGTGGGACAACAGCCATACCGTGGGATGATCGTCACCTTGTAGATTAGACGGTTCTCGCCAATGTCCACGATCCACCAGCCATTAGTATCTTGTATAGCAGAGGCATAGAAATTGGTCCCGGTCGTGATGCCATCTACGGCGTAGCTGCTATAATAACTGTGTGAAAAAGTTGAGCAATGATGTGTTTTAGATGACAATCATGACCTAAGATCTCTCTCTCTCTCTCTCTCCACTCCCTCATCTTCTCTCTCCCCTCTCTGTCCTCTCTCTCTCTCCCTCTCTCTCTCTCTCTCTCTCCTCTCCCTATCTCTCTCTCTCTCTCTCTCTCTCTCTCTCTCTCTCTCGCTCTCTCTCTCTCTCCTCTCTCTCTCTCTCTCTCTCTCCTCTCTCTCTCTCTCTCTCTCTCTCTCTCTCTCTCTCTCTCTCTCTCTCTCTCTCTCTCTCTCTTCTCTCTCTCTCCCTCTCTCTCTCTCTCTCTCTCTCTCTCTCTCTCTCTCTCTCTCTCTCTCTCTCTCTCTCTCTCTCTCTCTCTCTCTCTCTCTCTCTCTCTTAAACTAAGATTAGGGTTCTTTAGGGCTGTTAATTGACATACCTAGTGAAACGGTTAGCATATCTAGTGAAATCTCCAAGCATGAACGGTTATTCTACCTCAGCTCATCTGAAGCCTACTCCTAGTGACTCATTTATTTAATGAGAATTTGCTTTGAAATTATCACATAGGGAACTATTATATAAGGAACCTGGTGAAACTGCGAGCAAGATCAACTAAACCTGCCAACTTAGCAATTTCATTGGCTTTCACATTTAATGGGATTCCAGCATGGGGATGGGATAGAGTTTAGGGTGTTGTCTTTGTGTTTGGCGTTTAGCGACTGCTCCAAGATACAAAATGGTGGCAATTATTTCCACGTTGTCTTTCCACTGCTTTTTTCCCTAATATTTGAAGTGAACCTTTCGAGTCTGATTGCGCTCTGAACGTTTTGTGCAATCACATATGCGAATGCCTGTTGTTTGGCAAACAGCTCAGATTGGGTTGATGATATTAGTCCTAACAGTCTCCAATATGCCTGTTCGCTGGACCGTGCAAAGAGCAGCGCCAGCATTCTCATATTCCGTGTCAACCGATCCGTCTGTGAAGATGTGGGTGGCTCCTGCTACTGCTATGCTGCATATTTGCTTTTCTATTATGCGCCTAAGGATTGTTGGATCATAGTCAGCCTTTGTCATCGGAAGACCTTCTATTACTATTTTGAAGGTAGGCTCATCCCACGGTTGGGGAACAAGTGTAGTTTTGGTGTGGTTTATCACCTCCTTTATCAAGGATCATTTTTTTTTTAATTGTTGTCTGTTTAGGACCCTTCCCACTCTGGCAGCCCAAGAGTTTCCGTTTAGTGGGCCTAGTTCATCCACCAAGGTCTGTTGTACTGGGTCTGGATCAGGGGAAATAAGTATCTTACTGATAATCGTAGCTGTTCTTTGATGTATTCTTTCTTGAAGAGAGGGCAAACCTGATTCCAGTCTTAGAGTTTCAAGCCTGATCTACATTGGGGCTCCCAATGCAGCTCTCGCAACATTGTTTTGGGCAACTTCAAGCTTTGTCCACTGTTGGTGTGATAGACATGTGAGTGCAGGTGCGGCATTGTCGATCACTGATCTGACTGCCTGTACATAGTGCGAATTACTTGCAGATTGGCTCCTCCAGAGAGGGAGGTTAGAGACGTGAGGATTTCCGTCTGGGCAGCAGTTCTCTCTCTCAAGTAAGGGACCTCAGCATTAAAATTTATGTGTGTCCAGGATTATTCCTAGATACTGATAAGTGTCCACCTATTAGTTGACCCTGTACTGTGAGTTGGATAATGGGCCTCACTATTTTTTATGAGCATGACTTTTTTCTTTGTGGGGTTGAGTTTGGTAGCAATCTGCTTTGCCTCTTTACTGATGCAGTCTAAGTATTTGGGTGCAAGGCTTACCGCATCCCTTCCTTTTATGATGATGACAAAGTCGTCCGCGTAGTTTAACAGCCTGCTAAGCTACTTCTTTCAGTTGAAGAGAAAGGGGCACTGAGAATGCTTCTGAAGGGCCTCGTAGCCTGGTGGACAGCACGTTGGACACTTAATCCTGTGGCCGGGGTTCGATTCCCGGCGCCGGCGAAAAACAATGGGCAGAGTGTCTTTCAATCTGATGCCCCTGTTACCTTGTCGGAAAATCCGACACCATTTAATATATCATACAGATAATAGCTGTATTGTATAAACAAGTTACCCATAGAAAACGTAACTTGTAGTGGAATTACCGTCTATAGAAAACGGGATATCATCACCACATACTATTATATTCACCACCTATTATGGTGGGAATTATTCTTAAATACATTAGTCTTTGGACTTTACCATCATAAAACATCTTATATAAATTAACTTAATTATCAATATTAAAGTAGAGTAAATGTGACCCTTCTATCACTTTCTGACATCTGGACAATGTAAGCCAGGCGTCAGAGTGAGGAAGGAGGGCGGCCATTGTTTATATTGAGACCAGAGGCTCACACGGGAGCAAATTCGGCTCCTGTTAAATTTACTTGGACGTAGTGTTATGGAAACCAAAGGTGTACCATTGTCAACACGCTGTCTACAAATTCAAGTTAAGTGTCTATCCGAAACCCGTTTATCATTCATTTATGGCCATTAATGTCAGGATATAGGGTGACCCGGTTAGATCACGTGGAAGCCTCAAACTAAAGGTAATTAAGCCAGGTCTTCAATGTTCCATGTACAGTTTCTCTGATATAGCTTGTCATATATAGGTTTCTGGCTTCACAGTTAGCGCCCTTTTGACAGGTCAAGACGAGGAAGGAAGATTTTGTGCACCAGTTACTGGGTGATATGGAAGCTACCTCAAAGAGGATAATTTGGTGTCTACACCCTAGTTATACCTGGTGGACTAACCTGCTGTACTATAAGATAAGGAACCTTTTCAATGTATGTAGTTAATACTGTAGTTTGATTGGCTGCATATATATATTAATTTAATAACCCCCCTAATGTGTAGAGGATCGATTTGTGAGATTATGAGATTATTGCAGAAATACAGTCCACTTATCATTATACAAATTGCTATCGAAGTATATAAATTAACGTAAATATAAATTCTATATATATATTCATATAAATTAAATAAATATAAATCTCACAGGTCGGTTCCCACAATAGGCATACATATCCTGGTGCAGTTTAGGAATTTTCCACTCAGGTCTGATGAGTGCCATTCTGTCAGCCGTCTTGGCTGAACAGCTTTAGAGAGAGATGCACATGGGATTAGCTGGATCTTTGGGTTTTGAGATCGGCATTATGTCTGCTCTATTCCAAGCCGTAGGTTTAGTTTGAGAAACCCAGGTTAAATTAATTCACCTAAGGTATGCTGTGTCTCCCTCTGGGCCGAGGTTTCTAATCATTTTATAGGATATTTTGTCGTGTCCAGGGGATGTATTCTTGGAGTTTTTCTTAGCCAGATTGAGCTCATCCAGTGTAAAAGAAGTATTAGTGTCAGAGGCTTCTGCACATGTTGTTAGGATTCTGTGCCACCTTTCTTCCTCTAATCCTGGTTGCACTGCTAACACATCTGGTGGAAGCTGATTACTGGTTGCTCTTTCTGCAAACCTGGTTGCCAGTACTTCGGCTTTCTGATGCGGATCCTTAGGGTGTGGGGCTTTAGGTGTTTTATTTCATTTGGCCCGGTGGATTTGCTGCCACATCTATCCAAGAGAGGTGTGTTCGTTCAGAAGTGAACACCATTCCTGTCCCTTTTGTTCTTTTATTAGCCTGGTCTCTTGATGCACATGTTCCTTAACGTCATAATGTAGGGTCTTGTTGCGGTCACTTGGCTGCTTTTTGAAAAGCTTCCTTGTGTTGTTGAGTCCATGATTGGGTTGTTTTACACGTTCGCAATAGTACCAGGGATCTTTGTGGTGTCTGGTGGACTGTATTTTCAGTGGAATTGAATGGTTGGCTGCCATTTGAATAGCTTCAACAAACTCTTGTTCAGCCTGATTAATGTCTTTGGGAACATCATAGTTTCTATGCCACTCTGAAATGAGGTTTTGAAATCGGTCCCAGTTTGTTAAAGCAAAGTTCCAGGCTTCAGATGGAGGCGGAGGTGGGGTGGGAAGATCTAACTTAATATCAATTTGGACCCCATAGTGGTCGCTTGTGAGAGTGGGCTCAGCTGACCATATAGTTGCATCTCTTAGGGAGGCTGATAAAAAGGTAAGGTCTAATCTACCTCCTTGGATGTGGGTGGGTTCATTCTTGTTTAGGATTTGGATTTCTAGAAGCTGGTCTAGTAGATGTGCTATGTGAGTGTCGGCCACATTTGTTGTGTTGGAGCCCAGTGCCAAACGATGATGGGCATTGAAATCACCACAAATGGTTGGGTTTGATGTAGTCGCGTGTCCAAATAACACCGAGAGATCCATTTCAGCACGTGAAGACCTGTAAACATTAAACACTTCAGGTTTGTCGTGTCTTAGTTCAATGGATACTCCCATTTCCTCTGTCCCTGCTCCACAATCGGGTGGGCTGGTTATGGTCCTGGAGGTTAGGTCACGTTTTAAATAGATTGCATCATCCCCTGGATTGCCCGTTGACCCATGGCAGGAAGAAGCCTCGATAGCCTGAGATTTTAGGTTCTAATCCGACTCGAAGTAGGCTCTCCTGTAGTATCAGGATGTCTTGGCCTTTGGTTGCTGCTATACATTGCATGTGTTGCAATTTTGTGCGCAGCCCTTGCACATTCCATTGCAGGATCTTTAGTTCTCTAGGTTGTTGGAACTTGCTGATATTACCTTGGTATCCATGAAGTCTGATGAACCCGCAATGGAAGTTAAGACTTGCGTTGAGGATCTTGGTGTACTTGAAATTGCCTCATCAATGTCGCTTTCAGATGTACGGGACTCTACCTGTTTTTTAGGAGTGTCTCCTGTCCTGCGTTCTTAAAGGTCAGGATATTTATTTTTCTTGAGCTTGTGCTTAATTGTCTTTCGACTCTGTATGGTTTGCTTGATACCGTGTATCGACAGCAAATTTTCGACTAATTCCTTGACTTTGAGCTTAAGCATTGGCCAAAGGGTGTCCAGTTGTGTGGGAGCACTATTTACTGCTGTGCTGGTTTGGGGCATGTTTACTCTTTGGCCCTTAACAGTGGAAGCCTTGACACTCTTGCCATTATTGCCCCCAGTGTGCTTACTGGATGCAATGGGCAGACAACTACGTTGAAATGTTTTCTTGTAGCCTCCAGCCATCCCTCTGCCCTAGACGGAGGCCTTCACACCCCTTCAGTATGGCCGATGGTAGAGGGCCATGTGGCCCCCTCTACCTTGTTTAATCTTGGTAGGTTCTACGCTGTTTTTGTGGGCAGGGGAGCTGGTGTATGTTTTGATTGGGGCTTCTCATCTGCAGTAGGCGTGAAGGGGGGGGGAGGGGAAAGGGTTCATTTGGATCCTTTTAAGCTTTTCGGGCATCTTGAGTTCCAGGCGTGGTGTGCGTTGGAGCAATTTGGGCACTTAACTTGGATGGGCTGGTTTGCCTTGTGTTTATCAGGGTATATTTTCGTGTTGTGGGGCTGGCTGCAGACTCGATGGGCGTTGGCAGCTGTCCTTGTGATTTCCAAATCTCTGGTATCTGAAACAACTGAGTGCCTCTGGGGTGTAAAGCCTATGTTGGAACACGCCCCAAATGCCAAAATCAAGCTTCTCTGGGATCCGTCCAATTACTTTGAGAAGGACTTGTCGGGCTTCCTGCTTCATGACTTTTACCTGGCATCTTTCTGCTGACACCACATAGTTCAACTTTTCCAGATGAGCTAGGGCCATGTGCAAGGAATAGTGGAGGACAATGATTTTTTCTTATTATGTCCTCTGGCTTGAGCTTGTCGCATTTCCTGTAATTTTTAAGAATCGTTAGAGCTGTCTCGTCTTTGGGCCTCCGAATATATTCGCCTCTGAAGTTTGGCTTTGCCCTGATCTGGAGCTGGGGGGGGGGGGGGGGGTACTGTTCTTCAAAGTCCACTACAGTGGCGTACGAGGACCTACCTTCAGTATGCTGCACCTTGAAGACTGGCAGTGTGGATTTTGTCTGGGTAGATGGAGTGCTCATCGGTAGAGGTCTATTTTCTCCATAGGTTATAGTGGAGTGGTTCTTCCTGTTGACTTTGGTCTCAGTGGTCTCAGAACGTCAATGGCTATCACTGTCAGAATTTGAACTGAACGGAGTCTTCCAATTGTGATTGACAGCAGCAACGTTGGTTCCCATACATTTATCTGGTGGTTCAATTCTATCGCCCAAATGCTGATTGTGAAGCTATGTGTCGGTTGTGTGAAGGTGACGTGATCGCTGGCGAGGTCTAGAGGAGAGCGAACCTGTGCTTCATATAAGGATTTGCAACCCATTCTGTGTTGCAAGAAGGTGTGAGGTGCACCGTAAAGATGTAATTTTCCTTGCTGTTTTTCGAGCTAGGTTAAGCACGTGGCACTGAATTACCACTGAAGAGTCGAACATTCATTCCCAAGATGTCAATTTCATCTGTGAACTCTGTTGTTTGGCCACTCATATGCATGTCTGTCCGATTGGCCATGTTCAGTCTAGTTATTATCATCGCTTGTGCTTGCTCAACCGTATATGTGACCTGTCATCTCCTACTTCAGGTCGAATCGCTGAAAGTTAGTGACTTGATAAGTTTTGCAGCAGTTCGCATTTCTTCCGTTCTGTACGTGAAGGTTAGAGTGCAGTCATCAGCATAGGTTTCAGCTTCAGGAATGAGATGTGGATCGTTGAAATAGCATCCCACAGATGAGCGGCCAAGCACACTATTCCCTGTGCTTGGGAATTAGGTATAGATGTCGTACCTAATAGCCAGAACGCACTTCTCTGCCTAATATGCAAGGCCCGATATGCCTAATAAGCCAAGTTTTCCTGAATTAATATATTTTCTGTAATTTTTTCTTATGAAATGATAAAGCTACCCATTTCATTATGTATGAGGTCAATTTTTTTTTATTGGAGTTAAAATTAACGTAGATATATGACCGAATCTAACCAACCCTACCTAACCTAACCTAACCTATCTTTATAGGTTAGGTTAGGTTAGGTAGCCGAGAAAGTTAGGTTAGGTTACGTTAGGTAGGTTAGGTAGTCGAAAAACAATTAATTCATGAAAACTTGGCTTATTAGGCAAATCGGGCCTTGCATAGTAGGTTGAGAAGTGCGTTCTGGCTACTAGGTACGACATATATATATATATATATATATATATATATATATATATATATATATATGTCGTACCTAGTAGCCAGAACGCACTTTCTCAGCCTATTATGCAAGGCCCAATTTGCCTAATAAGCCAAGTTTTCATGAATTAATTGTTTTTCGACTACCTAACCTACCTAACCTAACCTAACCTAACTTTTCGGCTACCTAACCTAACCTAACCTATAAAGATAGGTTAGGTTAGGTTAGGTAGGGTTGGTTAGGTTCGGTCATATATCTACGTTAATTTTAACTCCAATAAAATAAAATTGACCTCATACATAATGAAATGGGTTGATTTATCATTTCATAAGAAGAAAATTTGAGAAAATATATTAATTCAGGAAAACTTGGCTTATTAGGCAAAATTGAGCCTTCCATAGTAGGCCGAGAAGTGCATTCTGGCTACTAGGTACGACATATATATATATATATATATATATATATATATATATATATATAACTGAAAACTCACACCCCAGAAGTGACTCGAACCCTACTCCCAGAAGCAACGCAACTGGTATGTACAAGACGCCTTAATCCACTTGACCATCACGACCGGACATAATGAGGTGATAGCCTAAGCTATTTGAACCACCCCACCGCCGGCACTCGGATAGTAATCTTGGGCATAGCATTTTACCAAATCACCTCATTCTTTGGGGCACACGTGAGGAACACAAATGCGAACAAGCCTGAATGGTCCCCAGGACAATATGCAACTGAAAAACTCACACCCCAGAAGTTGACTCGAACCCATACTCCCAGAAGCAACGCAACTGGTATGTACAAGACGCCTTAATCCACTTGACCATCACGACCGGACATAATGAGGTGATAGCCTAAGCTATTTGAACCACCCACCGCCGGCACTCGGATAGTATCTTGGGCATAGCATTTTACCAAATCACCTCATTCTTTGGGGCACACGTGAGGAACACAAATGCGAACAAGCCTGAATGGTCCCCAGGACAATATGCAACTGAAAACTCACACCCCAGAAGTGACTCGAACCCATACTCCCAGAAGCAACGCAACTGGTATGTACAAGACGCCTTAATCCACTTGACCATCACGACCGGACATAATGAGGTGATAGCCTAAGCTATTTGAACCACCCCACCGCCGGCACTCGGATAGTAATCTTGGGCATAGCATTTTACCAAATCACCTCATTCTTTGGGGCACACGTGAGCAAATGCTATGCCCAAGATTACTATCCGAGTGCCGGCGGTGGGGTGGTTCAAATAGCTTAGGCTATCACCTCATTATGTCCGGTCGTGATGGTCAAGTGGATTAAGGCGTCTTGTACATACCAGTTGCGTTTGCTTCTGGGAGTATGGTTCGAGTCACTTCTGGGGTGTGAGTTTTCAGTTGCATATTGTCCTGGGGACCATTCAGGCTTGTTCGCATATATATATATATATATATATATATATATATATATATAATATATATATAATATATATATATATATATATATATGTCGTACCTAGTAGCCAGAACGCACTTCTCAGCCTACTATTCAAGGCCCGATTTGCCTAATAAGCCAAGTTTTCATGAAATAATTGTTTTTCGACAACCTAACCTACCTAACCTAACCTAACCTAACTTTTTCGGCTACCTAACCAAACCTAACCTATAAAGATAGGTTAGGTTAGGTTAGGTAGGGTTGGTTAGGTTCGGTCATATATCTACGGTAATTTAACTCCATAAAAAAAATTGACCTCATACATAATGAAATGGGTAGCTTTATCATTCATAAGAAAAAAATTAGAAAAAAATATATTAATTCAGGAAAAACTTGGCTTATTAGGCAAATCGGGCCTTGAATAGTAGGCCAAAAAGTGAGTTCTGGCTACTAGGTACGACATATATATATATATATATATATATATATATATATATATATATATATATATATATATATATATATATACATCTGAGAATGACCCCGTAGCAGTCGGTCGTGCAGGGGGTTGGGTCCCACATTTTTGCCCATTCAACAAGGATAACAGTGCCTGAGGAAGCCAAGAATCGACTCATGTCTGTGTTTAACCCCTTAAACTGTGCATGGTGTATATATACGCTATGAGTAACATGTCCCACGATGTGCATGGCGTATATACGCCATAGGTTGCCAGGCACGATTCAAATGGCCCATGGCTACACGGGGTTCACATTAACTTCCTCAGGGCTCTTGTAAACAGACGGCCACTTTTTTTTTTAATCGTGGGCAATATTCTCAGGTGTGAAAGGCACAGTACTGTTGGAGCAACCAAGGCTGCGCACGCAGCATGAGCGAACAGCATTGCTGTTCAGCTTGTGACCACAGCATCGCCGAAAAATGTCAAAATAAATATATAACTGCTATTATTAGCGATGACAATATTACAGATGACTCCCTGACTGTGAAATAAAATGACCAGGATTGTGATAATAGCAGGATTGTTGTAATAATTAGCGCTGTGGGAGGAGTGATGCTGAGAGACGGAGGGAGATAGCATCGTTTACTGACTGTGTGGCCACCTGTTATTGTCTGCGTTCACCATACCAGCTCAGTGGTTCTCTATGGTGAACACAAATGTAGATACTTATATATAATGTGTGTATTAGTGTAATAACAGCAAAAGGATTATGTTGGGAGGAGCCATTTGGGGGTGGATAGAGGTGGCGTCGTCTGCATGACTTGTCTGGCTGTGTGGAGGGTGGTCACTATGCTCTTTGTGCACCCTACAAGCCTAGGTGTACAGTTAGGAAATTATCCAAGTGTTAAGTGCAACCCTAACCCCCCCCCCCCTGAGTGTAGTGCCTCCCCCTCCCCCCAGTGAGTGTAGTGTCTCCCACTCCCCCACTCCCTTTGTGCAGTGTCTCCCGCTCCCCGCAAGTGAGGTGCAGTGTCTTCCGCTCCCCCGCCCACACCTCCCACAATCAGGTGGTCGCGCCTTCCCCTCCCAGCCCCACTCCCAGACCGGGCCAGCGCAACCTTCCACCCTCACCCACCACCACCACGAGCCCACCCATCCCAGACATCTTCCCAGACATGACGCATGGTATAGGGGGACAACCTGCCCCCCCCCCAGCTAGGAGGGAGAGACAAATACTCCAGTGCAAGGTGACAGTCACTTTACCTAAGGGGATTGCAGAAGAAGCCGCTACCAGCCAGCTCACCCCTCCCGAAGCCAACCAAAGGAGAGGCACCTGCAGTGTTTGTGGGGAGCAACATCAGCATCACCCTTCCCGGTCTCCAGAGTCATACGCCAGCATGGTGACTGTCCTGGGTCAGGGAGGCTTCCCGTGGGAGGAGGCAGCACTCAGGAGCCTGTTGCACCAGTGCAAATCGCAACAGATTACATTGCAACAGACGACCTGCTAGAGGCAATTAAAGCAACGTCAACCAGGACACTAACCCACATCCCAAAGGCCTATCGCCCATTTGCTGCCGGGAAATACTCGGACCTCATCGGAAAAGTCAACAGAGGGTCAAATAACCTTGATGCACCTGATACCATCAAAACCTGGCACAGTCTGTTACTTTATGGCAACGCATGCTTAGGTGTACCAGACAGAGGAGGCAAGACATGGCCTCATCTGTCAATAAAGCAATTAGGGATTTTCCTAGGGCTGAGAACCTAATCCGCATCCCCAAACACACCAAACACTGCCGAGGCAGACCAAGTACGACAATCAGCGACAACAGAAAATTAGGTACCCAAGTCAGCAAGAAAACTGAAGAGGGCAATACAGTCGGGACACTCAGGTTGATCACAAGTGAGGACAAAATTTTGCCCAAGGATGAAACCACAGCCCAAGCACTGAGAGAAAAACACCCCCTCAGGGCCGTAGGGGGACCTCCTCTGCAGGTCAGGGTTCCTCCTAACCAGGAACCTCTCGTCCTCCGGGAGTCAGAGGTTTATAAAGCTATCGTTTCATTTCCCCCGGGTTCCTCAGGAGGCTACACATGGGTAAGACCTCAACATGTGAAGGAAATGGTGAACCCGTTTCTTGGCCCAGCTGCAGAAGCGCTCCTGACAAAAATCACAACATTTGTCAATAACTGCCTCGCCGGGTTAATTCCTGATGAAATCAAACCATTCTTCTTTGGTGCATCCCTATGTGCCCTGAAAAAGATGGGGGAAGGGATCAGACCCATTGCCGTTGGTAATACCCTTCGCCGCCTAGTTGCAAGGGCTGCTGTCAGAAGTATCCGAATGGAAGCAGCCACCATGCTGCAATCCAACCAGTTGGGGTTTGAAGTTCCCCAAGGCTGTGAAGCAGCGGCCCATGCTGCACGAGCCTACATTAGCTCTCTTACTGAAGACCAGGCAGTAGTAAAATTTGATTTTAAATACGCTTTCAACTCGGTCAAAAGGGAAGCAGTCCTCACTGCAGTCCAGGAACATTGCCCAAGCATTCTCCCGTTTGTGTCAGCAGGCTACAGCAAAGACTCAACCCTCCTGTTTGGCAAACACGAAGTCACCTCAGCAGAGGGAATTCAACAGGCAGACCCACTTGCACCCTTCCTCTTTGCATAGCGGTTCGAGAAATTACAACCAGACTGTCCAGTGAGCTCAACATCTGGTTCCTGGATGATGGCACTCTGGCAGGCACACAAGACTCCCTGCTGGAAGACCTGCAGCTGGTGAAGACACGGGGGGAGTCCATGGGTCTTGTTCTTAAACCCTCCAAGTGCGAAATTATTGCATCCAGTGAGGCAATCATTAAAGCAGTGAAATCACTTTTACCAGAAGCCTCAGTCATTAAACCCACCGACATTACACTACTTGGAGCACCTCAGGGCCACAATACTATTGCTGCAGTCCTTGACGAAAAGTTTAACGACCTAAAGAGGATGGAAGCGTGAATAGGTGACTTGGACTCCCACGATGCCCTCTACTTTCTCACAAAGTGCCTTACATTGCCCAGGCTAACATACTTCTTAAGGTGTGCACCCACTTTTGGCAACCCACTTCTAAATCAATATGATGAGCTCCTCAGGTCAATATTCAGGAAAGCGCTCAACCTAGATGTAGATGACAGTCAGTGGAACCAAGCAACACTACCAGTGAGATTTAGGGGGATAGGCATACGAAAGGCAACTGAGGTAGCACTTCCAGCATTATTATCCTTATGTACATCAGCCAACGAATTGATAGGGCAGATCCTACCAGAGCGTATGAGAGAGACAGCAGGAACTCATGACCAAACGTTCATCGAAGCAGCCAGACAATGGGACATCATTGCACACCCTCAACCCGACTACAAGCCCCAAAAGACCACAAGCAGGCCCACTGGGATAGCCCCAAATATATATATATATTATATATATATATATATATATATATATATATATATATATATAGAATATATATATATATATATATATATATATATATATATATATATGTCGTACCTAGTAGCCAGAACGCACTTCTCAGCCTACTATGCAAGGCCCGATTTGCCTAATAAGCCAAGTTTTACTGAATTAATATATTTTCTCTAATTTTTTTCTAATGAAATGATAAAGCTACCCATTTCACTATGTATGAGGTAAATTTTTTTTATTGGAGTTAAAATTAACGTAGATATATGACCGAACCTAACCAACCCTACCTAACCTAACCTAACCTATCTTTAAAGGTTAGGTTAGGTTAGGTAGCCGAAAACGTTAGGTTAGGTTAGGTTAGGTAGGTTAGGTAGTCGAAAAAACATTAATTGATGAAAACTAGGCTTATTAGGCAAATCGGGCCTTGCATAGTAGGCTGAGAAGTGAGTTCTGGCTACTAGGTACGACATATATAATATATATATATATATATATATATATATATATATATATATATATATATATATATATATATATATATATATGTCGTACCTAGTAGCCAGAACGCACTTCTCAGCCTACTATGTAAGGCCCGATTTGCCTAATAAGCCAAGTTTTCCTGAATTATTATATTTTCTCTAATTTTTTTTCTATGAAGTGATAAAGCTACCCATTTCATTATGTTTGAGGTCAATTTTTTTTTATTGGAGTTAAAATTAACGTAGATATATGACTTAACGTAACCAACCCTACTAACCTAACCTAACCTATCTTTATAGGTTAGTTAGGTTAGGTAGCCAAAAAAGTTAGGTTAGGTTAGGTTAGGTAGGTTAGGTAGTCGAAAAAAACAATTAATTCATGAAAACTTGGCTTACTAGGCAAATCGGGCCTTGCATAGTAGGCTGAGAAGTGCGTTCTGGCTACTAGGTACGACATATATATATATATATATATATATATCTATATATATATATATATATATATATATATATATATATATATATATATGTCGTACCTAGTAGCCAGAACGCACTTCTCGGCCTACTATTCAAGGCCCGATTTGCCTAATATGCCAAGTTTTCCTGAATGAATATATTTTCTCTAATTTTTTTCTTATGAAATGATAAAGCTACCCTTTTCATTATGTATGAGGTCAATTTTTTTTTATTAGAGTTAAAATTAACGTAGATATATGACCGAACCTAACCAACCCTACCTAACCTAACCTAACCTATCTTTATAGGTTAGGTTAGGTTAGTAGCGGTAAAAGTTAGGTTAGGTTAGGTTAGGTAGGTTAGGTTGCCGAAAAACAATTAATTCATGAAAACTTGGCTTATTAGGCAAATCGGGCCTTGAATAGTAGGCTGAGAAGTGCGTTCTGGCTACTAGGTACGACATATATATATATATATATATATATATATATATATATATATATATATATATATATATATATATATATATATATGTCGTACCTAGTAGCCAGAACTCACTTCTCAGCCTACTATGCAAGGCCCGATTTGCCTAATAAGCCAAGTTTTCATGAATTAATGTTTTTTCGACTACCTAACCTACCTCACCTAACCTAACCTAACTTTTTCTGCTACCTAACCTAACCTAACCTATAAAGATAGGTAGGTTAGGTTAGGTAGGGTTGGTTAGGTTCGGTCAGATATCTACGTTAATTTTAACTCCAATAAAAAAAAATGACCTCATACATAATTAAATGGGTAGCTTTATCATTTCATAAGAAAAAAATTAGATTAATATAATAATTCAGGAAAATTTGCCTTATTAGGCAAATCGGGCCTTGCATAGTAGGCCGAGAAGTGCATTCTGGCTACTAGGTACGACATATATATATATATATATATTATATATATATATATATATATATATATATATATATATATATATATATATAACAAGCCTGAATGGTCCCTAAGACTATATGCGACTGAAAACTCACACCCCAGAAGTGATTAGAACCCATACTGCCAGGAGCAACGCAACTGGTATCTACAGGACGCCTTAATCCGCTTGACCATCACAACCGGACATAAGGAAGTGATAGCTGAAGCTATTTGAACCTCTTCCCCCACCGGCACTCGGATGGTAATCTTGGGCTTTGCATTTTATCAAATCACCTCATTCTTTGGGGCACACGTGAGGAACACAAATGCGAACAAGCCTGAATGGTTCCCAGGACTATATGTGACTGAAAACTCACACCCCAGAATGGTCGTGATGGTCAAGCGGATTAAGGCGTCCTGTAGATACCAGTTGCATTGCTCCTGGCAGTATGGGTTCGAATCACTTCTGGGGTGTGAGTTTTCAGTCTATATATATATATATATATATATATATATATATATATATATATATATATATATATTATATATATATAATATATATATATATATATATATATATATATATATATATATTATATATATATATATATATATATATTGTGACGGTAAAGTGTTGGAGTGTTGATGTTCGGCAGGTTCAATGGCAGGGGGGCAATGCCTCGTCACATTTACAGAAAAAAAAGAACCTGCTTTCCTGTTTGTCTGTGGTAAGGTAATGGGAAGACACACAAAACACAAAGTATAAACAATAAAATTTTAATTATTCTAGAAAACAAGATATGAATAAAGACAATCCCTTGGCTTACGAAAAATTCAAAACAAGTCAACAAACAAAACAACATGAATAATTTAATGGCTGTAAAATTTACTCTAAAACCAAAAAAAGTGCAAGAATAATAATAATATTAATCAGGTGCTGAGAATACTGGCTTAAGCTGCCACCTCCCTTAGTACACGACAGCCAGAGCTTTGTCTACTAGAGAGAGATGTCAACTCCAAAGAGCACAGAGATAATTTGAGGAGTACGGCGTGTGCTGGCCCAGACGTCGACTCAGGAAGTGGCGTGAGTGCAGGTGCGGCGACACACCAGCCAACCAGGAGCAGGCAGGCGGAGAATGGGTAGTTTGCTCGTTGACGGCGGGCGGGAGCCGGTGTGTCTAGTGGTGCAAGGTAAGCTTTGCTTCCTGGACAAAACGTTTGGCGATACTAGTGGACGTATCTTCAATATAGTCTCTTGTACTTGAATGACGTGAATTATGTAGGGAAGAGCAGGCTCAATCTCTCTTGAAAGAGAGTATCATCACAATATATGTATATATATATATATATATATATATATATATATATATATATATATATATAATATATATATATATATATAATATATATATATATATATATACAACCCGTTCTCACACAAGACAGCACATATATGACTTAATGCTTAAAGTCAATATGTTGAATATGAATTAGTAAATATGTGATATATTCCCAGTTACTTTTTTCCAAAGCCCAAACTCTTCCTCACGTACCAATTTACGTCTCACAGTACCCGTCCGTCAACCTAGATAGCAGAATAGTCGTGATTGGTTCAATTATAAGGAAAATTGTACTTTTCAGGTCCCACATGGGTTGTGAAATTTACCTACTATTGTCCATGCTCTTAGAATATTATAGATCAGCTACTTCCTATTGAAGGCTCGTAGTTTTGTTTTGAGAAATATTAGTTTGTTCTTAGTAAATTATAATAAGCACTAAAAATGATTACATAGAATAACAGTCCTTCACCAATCAATATTATATACCATAGTTTGTGCTTTACAAATCTTTAAAGGATGTTTTGTAGGAACGCTAACAGAAAACGATGGTCATTGGAATGTCTATGGGGTAAACTACTGTAAACAGGATGGTATTGTGTCTACTATACCAACTACAGGATCGGTATATTGTCCACTACCACCTGTTAGGTGAGTAAGGGGTGCAATACCACCCACAGGATGGGTATGAGGGTCACATC
>NW_025573439.1:0-16469 GCF_020424385.1 Procambarus clarkii
CAATCCTTCAGCATGGAGTTTGAGTCACTACTAAGAACATTCAGTCTTAAGGTTGATATAACTACTAGTGAATGGATGACCAAAGTAGTCCTTCAACGAAAATTGTCCAGCGATATACTAGATGAATTATATGCACATCAACATAACACCATCCTGACAGTACAGGACATCACTGAAGGTTTACATTTTATCATAAACAAACGACGAGCAAATGAGAAAGTTAAAGCCTCATGCAAGCCTTCAGAAATAAAATAAGAGTCTATTAAAGGGTAAAATAACTACCCCAAATAAACATCAACCAATTACTCAAACATCAAGTTGCAGAAAATCTGACAATGCAGCAGCATCCTCCAAGCCTACTGTTACTAGTTCACCCAAACCGGTAACTTCCAAACGTGCAGTAGGCTGGGGGACATGTATGTTCTTCAAAAAGAAACATTCAACATACCGTTGTGCTAATTATCCAACCAGAGACACTCGTATTGAGCGACTCCAGGAATTAGGGAGATGTTCAAGGTGTCTCAAGTTACACAACATAGACTATTGTGATACCCAATTCAACACCTGTAACAGGTGTAGAAGAGGTAGGCACCATGCAGCACTGTGCAAATATACGAAATTAACGTATTGAAGACCCAAGGTGGAAGATAGCATTCCCACCACAGTACAGTACTGCAAGGTGCAACAAACGAAGAGTGTCCAATCGGCAAAGTCTAAAGGTAATACGAATTTGCCTACTGCCCAAATTACCATCCTGAATAAGAGGGCCAAGGTCCATACCCGTGGGTTGTTTGACCAAGGATCCCAGAGAACATATATCACTAAAAAGTTGGCAGATGAACTACAATTAAGGCCTGTAGCCCAGATGTCATTCAATATCTCAGGGTTTGTAACAGATGCAGGACCTCAAGTCTACCAGGTGGTACAACCATCAGTACGTTTAGGCAGGTACGTCTGTCGAGTACAAGCCATTGTGGTGGACAAATACCAGTAGACCTACAAGTTCAAGGTCTGAGAGCAACAGCCAAATTCCCGAGAAATAGAGGAATAAATTGGCAGATAATATTAGTCTGATCACCTCACCGACTTCGGTCTCCTTGTAGGACAGACTATTGTCATCGATTCATCGGTAGCCCTACTAAATATCAGGGTATAACCATGTTAAACTCTGCAGGAGGTAAATTACTCTCAGCCCAGTATCAAGCCTGAGGAGACCTATGCCTGCAGATGAACAATACCAATAGAAATCTAAATTTGTCAGCTGATTATATTTCTCCAGTAGCATTATACTAAGGAGATTACAGCTGACTATACCAACAGAGGTTGATGTTAGTATCATCATTTGAAGCTGAAGATGAGTTCATGAGGCCTCAGTGGCAAATCAGTGAACAGTAGCCAAAAACAGCTACAAGTCACTGCGACCAATGTCACTGAACCCACTGCAGTCTCAGAACCATACTTTACTTTAATGATGAGCTATTCAATCTTCTGAATCAATTAACTAAATTAAACCCCAATAAATCTGATGACTGATTTGTTACATTTATTATTTAATCAAGATGTATTCCATGGGCCTCAGTGTTTATATATCAGTGACTAGTTACCTGAACAAACTTCAAGTTATATCTAATGTCACTGATCTCACTGCAGTCCCTGAATCATACTTGACTGTAGTACTTGATCACATCCAGTCTCTGGGTTAAATAATATGTAATTAGGCTTGAATATTAGCCTTTCAAGAGTTGACAGGGAAATGAATCGCATTAGACTTCTAACCCTGCAACTCTAGTACGGGACATCCGTCCTGTACGAACAGACGCACAAATGTGTGATTACTAACTACTAACATCAAATTAATCTAATAATTCTAAGGAGGAGTATCGGTGTTCGTCTGTTCTAAATAGGACTTCGACCCGTGAGCAGCCCCTGGGAAATTATGTCGGAAAATCCGAAACCATATAATAATATCATACAGACAGATAATAATAGCTGTGTTGTATAAACAAGTTACAAGTGTTGTATAAATGTATACAACATTATACATTATTCACTTGTATGTATACAAGTGTTGTATACACTTGTATACAAGTGTTTGTATAAACAAACATAGAAAACGTAACTTGTAGTGGAATTACCGTCTATAGAAAACGGGATATCATCACCACATACTATTATAAATTCTCCACCTATTATGGTGGGAATTATTCTTAAATACATTAGTCTTTGGACTTTACCATCATAAAAACATTTCATATAAATTAACTTAATTATCAATATTAAAGTAGAGTAAATGTGACCCTTCTATCACTTTCTGTCATCTGGACAATGTAAGCCAGGCGTCAGGGAGTGGTGAGGGAGCAGCCATTGTTGATACTAAGACCACAGAGGCTCACGGGAGCAAATACGGCTCCTGTTAATTTTACTTGGACGAAGTGTTATGGAAACCAAAGGTGTACCATTATCAACACGCTGTCAACAAATCAAGTTAAGTGTTCTTCCGAAACCCATGTATCTTTCATTTATGGCCATTAATGTCATTATATAGGGTGACCCGGTTAGAGCACGTGGTAGCCTCAAACTAAAGGTAATTAAGCCAGGTCTTCATTGTTCCATGTACAGTGTTCTCTGATATACCTGTCATATATAGGATTCTGGCTTTACAGCTAGCGCCCTTTTGACAGGTCAAGACGAGGAAGCAAGGCTTTGTGCATCAGTTACCAGGGTGATGGAAGCTACCTCAAAGAGGGAAAATGTGGTCTCTACATGCAGGCGATGAGTCACAATAACGTGGCTGAAGTATGTTGACCAGACCACACACTAGAAATTGAAGGGACGACGATGTTTCGGTCCGTCCTGGACCATTCTCAAGTCGATTGAGTCGATTGGTCTCTACATCCTGGTTATACCTGGTGGACTAAGGCCTACTGTACTATAAGATAAGGAACCTCTTCAATGTATGTAGTCTAATACTGTAGTTTGATTGGCTGCATATATATAAATTAATATAAACCCCCCCTAATGTGTAGAGGATCGATTTGTGAGATTATGAGATTATTGCAGAAATACAGTCCACTTATCATTATACAAATTGCTATCGAAGTATATAAATTAACGTAAATATAAATTCTATATAAATTCATATAAATTAAATAAATATAAATCTCACAGGTCGGTTCCCACAATACAAGTGTCCAGAATTTTAAAATCAGATTCCAGCAGAGAATGATCAAACTCATAACAATGGTTTCTAATCTCCGAAAATGCTGGTTTAGACAATGGTAATCCAGTCCTAATAGATAATCCCCGGTGCTCAAGTATCCTAATCTTAAAGTTCCGAATGGAACTCCCGATATATCCAGCATTACAGCTGGAACAATTATACATATATACGACATTTGAGCACAAGGGGGTAGGCACTTTATCTTTAAATTTAAAATAAGAGCCTATGGTATTTGTGTTGACAAAAATAAATCTAAAGTCTACTTGAGGATAACACTGCTGCAACAGTTTCCTCAAACGACTCCTTACAGAAAAGCTAATACTGCCATAAAATGGTAATTTAATATATTTAAGATCCCTTTCCACTGTAGTAATCCTACACGATGGGTGAAACTTCTTATATAAGAAATTCCTTATAAAAGTATAAACCATATGCACAGGATAACCATTATTTGAAAAAAATTTCACAAGAAAATTAATTTCCTGATCAAAGTTATTCCAATAAGAACATAAAACAAAGGCCCTATTCAGTAGAGTGTTAATAGCATTTTTCTAAAAAAAAAAACAGGAACAAAGGAATTAAAATTTAAACCTAAACCAGTAAAGGTTGGTTTCCTAAAAACATTAGTGTTGAACCCATTGAGGTTATTCACTTTTACATCAAGAAACGACAATGAATTATCAACTTCACACTCTGCAGTAAACCGTATATTACTATGTTGTGCATTAAGATACTCTCTAAATTTCTCAATATGACACTGGTCCCTAAACAACAAAAAAGTGTCATCTACATATCTCCTGTACAAGACTGGTTTAAAGGCCGAAGGACAATTATCAAGCCAATTTTTGAGTTTTCACGAAATAAATTGGCTTGATAATTGTCCTTCGGCCTTTAAACCAGTCTTGTACAGGAGATATGTAGATGACACTTTTTTGTTGTTTAGGGACCAGTGACCATATGTTTAGGGACCATATATATCTATATATATATATTATTAAATATGACCGAAAAAGTAAGATTAATAATTCTAACACGAATTTTCTCAATCTTTCGTACATTTCTTTTCACTGTTGGAGGTAAATCATAAATCAATTCTCCAAAATTCATTTTTATTTCTAGTCTGACGCGACACGAGCGCGTTTCGTAAAACTTATTACATTTTCAAAGACTTTAGTTTACAAATACACAACTGAATAGAACTTACGCATCTCCGATTTTATATCTACATTTGAGAGAGGTGGATGGGGTGAGGTGGCATTAATAGGGTATTAATACCCTATTAATGGCCAACCAGCATAGGCTCACTGCAGTTGATTTGATTCTTATATACTTATAACACTCCAACAATTAACTATTTTTTAACTTAGTTATTTGTTATGGATCCCATATACCCATCGCTTGGAGGGTGGTGGACCCCATACCCATCGCTTTGGGGGTGGTGGACCCCATACCCATCGCTTGGAGGGTGGTGGACCCAATACACATCCCTTTAGGGGTCGAACACCCCATACCCATCCCTTCGGGGCGGTGGACCCCATACACATCGCTTGGAGGGTGTTGGACCCCATACCCACACCTTTAAGGGTGGTGGACCCCATACCCATCCCTTTGGGAGTGTTGGACCCCAAACCCATCCCTTGGGTGATGGGGGACCCCATACCCATCCCTATAGTGGTCGAGGACCCCATACCCATCCCTTTGGGGGTGGTGGACCAATAACCCATCCCTTGGATGATGGGGGACCCCATACCCATCCCTTTGGGGGTTGTGGACCCCATACCCATCCTCTTAGGGGTGGTGGACTCCATACCCATCCCTTTGGGGGTGGTGGACCCCATACCAATCCCTTGCGAGGGGGGGTGGTTGACCCCATACCCATACCTATGGGGGTGGTGGACCCCATACCCATCCCTTGGGGGGTGGTTGGCCCCATACCCATCCCTTGGGGGAAGGTGGACCCCATACCCATCCCTTAGGATGTGGTGGACCCCATACCAATCCCTTGGGGGGAGGTGGACCCCATAACAATTCCTTTGGAGGATGCTGGACCCCATACCCATCCCTTGCGAAGGGGGGGGGGTGGATCCCATACCCATCCCTTCGAGGGTGGTGGACCCCATACCCATCCCTTGGGGGGCGGTTGACCCCATACCCATCCCTTGGGGGGTGGTGGATCCCACACCCATCCCTTGGGGTGGTGGACCCCACACTCATCCCTTGCGGGGGGGGGGAGTTTGGACCCCATACCCATCCCTTTGGGAGTGTTGGACCCCAAACCCATCACTTGGGTGATGGGGGACCCCATACCCATCCCTATAGTGGTCGAGGACCCCATACCCATCCCTTTCGGGGTGGTGGACCAATAACCCATCCCTTGGATGATGGGGGACCCCATACCCATCCCTTTGGGGGTTGTGGACCCCATACCCATCCTTTCAGGGGTGGTGGACTCCATACCCATCCCTTTGGGGGTGGTGGACCCCATACCAATCCCTTGCGAGGTGGGGTGGTTGTTACGGACCCGAGTCCAGCGTCAGAGCCCGGAGCAGTGACGACCACGCCATCTGTGGGTCAGCTCCTGAAACCCCCTCCAAATGGACGACGCCATCTAGTGAGGACGAGATATACTGGCCACAAGGGCTAGTTTCCCGTCCTGATCAGCTCATAACACATCCGCTGCTGACCTCTGGTGAGGTGGAGTTTTGACAGCAACGCCATCTATGGAGTGGATAGGTGGGCGTTTGTGTCTAAGCCTGTAAGTGAGGTGCCCTAGAGTGTCCCTATTACTGATGACGTGTCCGATTACAGAGTCGACCTGGGACTGCTGTAATGGAAGTTGATTCAGTCTACCCAAGGCAGCCGTAGAACCTCCACGCATTTGGTGCTGAAGCTGTGAGTCACCCCCCCACCCCCCGGATGAACACTGTTGTGTTAGCCTGCCTGTGAAGTGGCAGAACCAGGGATTGTCGTACCCGGGGCTGACTGGTGGAGAAGACTAACCACTGGGGTGTTGTGGTGAGGAGAGTGATCTGTGGGAACACACGAGGCTCCTGCCTAGGGCTCGCTACCCTAGTATCGGTCGTGGAGTGGCCTAACCAGCGGAACTGATTGGAACCAGCCAGCTACAGGCTGGATTTGTGGTTGATGGCCTCCACGACGGTGCCCCCAGTGGAGCTGTGATTTGGCTGGCCTGTGGCCAGGGTAGACTCGAGAGAATCGAAGGATTCATCGTGAGGCCACAAGAGGACCAAGAGCTAAGCATCGTTGAGCACCGTGGAACACTCCGCGTCTTCAGAGGAAGACCATATTGTACATAATAGTGTTTATACCTACCCCGTGTGATAAAATATATATTATTTATGGTGACGGTGATAATTATATATTTAAGTTTTTGCCTTTGTCTCCCTTCCACTTTAATTTACTTGCGTTACGGAACACACCCCTTGAAAGCCACTACTAACTTGGGGCCGGATACCCAAACTCTATTGACATCAGAGAAAGAACCCAGTTGCGACCCAAGAGGGCCGTAACAGTGGTTGACCCCATACCTATGGGGGTGGTGGACCCCATACCCATCCCTTGGGGGGTGGTTGGCCCCATACCCATCCCTTGGGGGAAGGTGGACCCCATACCCATCCCTTAGGATGTGGTGGACCCCATACCAATCCCTTGGGGGGGGGGTGGACCCTATACCCATCCCTTGGGGGGAGGTGGACCCCATAACAATCCCCTTGGAGGATGCTGGACCCCATACCCATCCCTTGCGGAGGGGGGGGGGATGGATCCCATACCCATCCCTTCGGGGGTGGTGGACCCCATACCCATCCCTTGGGGGGTGGTGGACCCCATACCCGTCCCTTGGGGGTGGTGGACCCCACACTCATCCCTTGGGGGAAGGTGGACCCCATACCCATCCCTTCGGGGGTGGTGGATCCCAGACCTATCCCTTCGGGGGTGGTGGACCCCATATCTATATCTTGGGGGGTAGTGGACCCCATACCCATTACTTGGGGGTGGTGAACCCCATACTAATCCCTTGGGGGGGGGGGTGGACCCCATACCTATCCCTTGGGGGGTGGGGGACCCCTTAACCATCCCTTTTGGGGTGGTGGACTCCATACCCATCCCTTGGGGGAGGGTGGTGGACCCTATTCCAATCCTTTGGGGGGCGGTGGATCCCATACCCATCCCTTGGGGGATGGTAGACCCCATACCCATCCCTTGGGGATGGTAGACCCCATACCCATCCCTTGGGGGATGGTAGACCTTATACCCATCCCTTGGGTGATGGTAGACCCCATACCCATCCCTTGGGTGATGGTAGACCCCATACCCATCCCTTGGGTGATGGTAGACCCCATACCCATCCCTTGGGGGGGTGGACCCCATACCCATCCCTTGGGGGATGGTAGACCCCATACAACTTTACACAACTTTACCCCTCAAGGGCGAGGTGACAACTTTACCCTCAAGGGCGAGGTGACAACTTTACCCTCAAGGGCGAGGTGACAACGTTACCCTCAAGGGCGAGGTGACAACTTTACCCTCAAGGGCGAGGTGGCAACTTTACCCTCAAGGGCGAGGTGACAACTTTACCCTCAAGGGCGAGGTGACAACGTTACCCTCAAAGGCGAGGTGACAACGTTACCTCTCAAGGGCAAGGTGACAACTTTAGCCCTCAAGGACGAGGTGACAACTTTACCCTCAAGGGCAAGGTGACAACTTTAGCCTTCAAGGGCGAGGTGACAACGTTACCTCTCAAGGGCAAGGTGACAACTTTACCCCTCAAGGGCGAGGTGACAACTTTACCCTCAAGGGCAAGGTGACAACTTTAACCCTCAAGGGCGAGGTGACAACTTTACCCTCAAAGGCGAGGTGACAACTTTACCCCTCAAGGGCGAGGTGACAACTTTACCCTCAAGGGCAAGGTGATCACTTTAGCCCTCATGGGCGAGGTGACAACTTTACCCCTCAAAGGCAAGGTGACAACTTTACCCTCAAGGGCAAGGTGACAACTTTACCCCTCAAGGGCGAGGTGACAACTTTACCCTCAAGGGCAAGGTGACAACTTTACCCCTCAAGGGCGAGGTGACAACTTTACCCTCAAGGGCAAGGTGACAACTTTACCCCTCAAGGGCAAGGTGACAACTTTACCCTCAAGGGCAAGGTGACAACGTTACCTCTCAAGGGCAAGGTGACAACTTTAGCCCTCAAGGGCAAGGTGACAACTTTAGCCCTCAAGGGCAAGGTGACAACTTTAGCCCTCAAGGGCAAGGTGACAACTTTAGCCCTCAAGGGCGAGGTGACAACTTTACCCCTCAAGGGCGAGGTGACAACTTTGCCTTCAAGGGAGAGGTGACAACTTTACCCTCAAGGGCAAGGTGACAACTTTAGCCCTCAAGGGCAAGGTGACAACTTTACCCCTCAAGGGCGAGGTGACAACTTTACCCCTCAAGGGCAAGGTGACAACTTTAGCCCTCAAGGGCAAGGTGACAACTTTACCCCTCAAAGGCGAGGTGACAACTTTACCCTCAAGGGCGAGGTGACAACTTTACCCCTCAAGGGCGAGGTGACAACGTTACCTCTCAAGGGCAACTTGACAACTTTACCCCTCAAGGGCGAGGTGACAACGTTACCTCTCAAGGGCGAGGTGACAACTTTACCCTCAAGGGCAAGGTGACAACTTTACCCCTCAAGGGCGAGGTGACAACTTTACCCTCAAGGGCAAGGTGACAACTTTACCCCTCAAGGGCGAGGTGATAACGTTACCTCTCAAGGGCGAGGTGACAACTTTACCCCTCAAGGGCGAGGTAACAACTTTACCCCTCAAGGGCGAGGTGACAACTTTACCCCTCAAGGGCGAGGTGACAAATTTACCCCTCAAGGGCGAGGTGTCAACTTTACCTCTCAAGGGCAAGGTGACAACTTTACCCGTCAAGGGCGAGGTGACAACTTTACCCCTCAAGGGCGAGGTGACAACTTTACCTCTCAAGGGCAAGGTGACAACTTTACCCGTCAAGGGCGAGGTGACAACTTTACCCCTCAAGGGCGAGGTGACAACTTTACCCCTCAAGGGCGAGGTGACAACTTTACCCCTCAAGGGCGAGGTGACAACTTTACCCCTCAAGGGCGAGGTGACAACTTTACCCCTCAAGGGTGAGGTGACAACTTTACCCCTCAAGGGTGAGGTGACAACTTTACCCCTCAAGGGCGAGGTGACAACTTTACCCCTCAAGGGCGAGGTGACAACTTTACCCCTCAAGGGCGAGGTGACAACTTTACCCCTCAAGGGCGAGGTGACAACTTTACCCCTCAAGGGCGAGGTGACAACTTTACCCCTCAAGGGCGAGGTGACAACTTTACCCCTCAAGGGTGAGGTGAATGAGAGCATCAGAAGAGATTACAAACACATTAATATTGTTAAGAGACACTAAGGGGCGAAAAGACAGACAGACAAAAAGAGAGACAGACAGACAGAGAGACAGATATAGAGACAAACATTTTTAGACAAAATCAATCTAACTCCTCAACCTCAATTCAGCCCAACATTTCAGTCAATAAACACAACATTTCAGTCAATAAACACAACATTTCAGTCAATAAACACAACATTTCAGTCAATAAATGCAACATTTCTGTCAATAAACACAACATTTCAGTCAATAAACACAACATTTCAGTCAATAAACACAACATTTCAGTCAATAAACACAACATTTCAGTCAATAAACGCAACATTTCAGTCAATAAATGCAACATTTCAGTCAATAAATGCAACATTTCAGTCAATAAACACAACATTTCAGTCAATAAACACAACATTTCAGTCAATAAACACAACATTTCAGTCAATAAATGCAACATTTCAGTCAATAAACACAACATTTCAGTCAATAAACACAACATTTCAGTAAATAAACACAACATTTCAGTAAATAAACATTTCAATCAACATTGCTTTAATTAAAATGATCCTAGACAAGGGGCGACCTGATATGGGTCACGACATTGTTTATTTTTAACATTTCCATAATAAATATGCAAATTACTGAGCAGTTGCAAGAGTTTGTTGGGAACACAATGGCGGCGTTTGATCCCGTGATGGAAAAAGAGAGAATCTGATTACGTATTGATGTTTAATGGAGTGTTTTAAGTCTTTGCTTGTTTGGAACTTGGTCATTTTAAGGCCTTTGTTGTTGTTGTTAATCTTTTTTTGAGTTAATCACAGGACAAACGGTTGAGGGGTGAAACGATTGGGCAGTGTTTATTTCATCTGAGCCTTCTGTTTACCAAGCAGTCAGCAGGTTGCTGGGAGTCAAATAGCTGCTATAGTTTGTATGTTGTGTGTGTGTGTGTGTGTGTGTGTGTGTGTGTGTGTGTGTGTGTGTGTGTGTGTGTGTGTGTGTGTGTGTGTGTGTGTGTGTGTGTGTGTGTGTGTGTGTGTGTGTGTGTGAGTGTGTGTGTGTGTTTACTAGTTGTGTTTTTACGGGGGCTGAGCTTTGCTCTTTCGGCCCACCTCTCAACTGTCAATCAACTGTTTACTAACTACTTTTTTTTTTTTTTTTTTTTTTTTTTTTTCCACACCACACACACACACCCCAGGAAGCAGCCCGTGACAGCTGACTAACTCCCAGGTACCTATTTACTGCTAGGTAACAGGGGCATTCAGGGTGAAAGAAACTTTGCCCATTTGTTTCTGCCTCGTGCGGGAATCGAACCCGCGCCACAGAATTACGAATCCTGCGCGCTATCCACCAGGCTACGAGGCTCCCTGTGTGTGTGTGTGTGTGTGTGTGTGTGTGTGTGTGTGTGTGTGTGTGTGTGTGTGTGTGTGTGTGTGTGTGTGTGTGTGTGTGTGTGTGTGTGAGTGTGTGTGTGTACTCACCTAGTTGTACTCACCTAATTGTGCTTGCGGGGGTTGAGCTCTGGCTCTTTGGTCCCGCCTCTCAACTGTCAATCAACTGGTGTACAGGTTCCTGAGCCTACTGGGCTCTATCATATCAACATTATAAACTGTGTATGGAGTCAGCCTCCACCACATCACCCCCTAATGCATTTTACCTGTTAACTACTCTGACACTAAAAATGTTTCTTCTAACGTCTCTGTGGCTCATGTGGGTACTCAGTTTCCACCTGTGTCCCCTTGTTCGCGTACCACCCGTGTTAAACACTTTATCTTTATCTACCCTGTTGATTCCTTTGAGAATTTTGAAGGTGGTGATCATGTCTACCCTTACTCTTCCATCTTCGAGCGACGTGAGGTTTAGCTCCCTTAGCCTTTTGAAATTTGAATGGCCATCACAATGCTATTTGGCAAAGAATGAATGGGTCATGCTTACACTAGAAGGTACGTATATGACATGTATATATGGGGAAGAAATGTATATTCAGGGAATACATTGGAGGGTACAAATGTGTCATGGATACATGGAAAGAAATATGTGTGATTGAGGAAATAGAAGGAGGAAATCAACGAGAAGAATCAAACCAAAAAACCCTAGAGGCGAGCCCAAGAGCTACAACCTGCCCCGCGAACTGAGAACTGACAGGTCAGAACTATTAGCAACGTTGCAGAAAATGAACAAAAAAAGTTGCAATATGTGTGTGTGTGACAGCGGCCTTTGGGGCGAAGTGCGCCATTGTGGGTCTTTGACAGGAGCCATTTGACAGCGGCAGTTGACAGGTGGGGGTGGGGCTGTGCCATCAGTCGTTAGGGGGGGTGGGGGAGGGGGAGGAACTGTTTACGCACTTGACGGGGAGGGGGGGGGGAATTGTTCGGTTATTTGGCTGTGGTTGTTCAGTCACTTTAAGGGGTTGTTCAGTCACTTTAAGGGGTTGTTCAGTCACTTTAAGGGGTTGTTCAGTCACTTTAAGGGGTTGTTCAGTCACTTTAACGGGTTGTTCAGTCACTTTAAGGGGTTGTTCAGTCACTTTAAGGGGTTGTTCAGTCACTTAAGGGGTTGTTCCAAAACTCTAAGGGGTTGTTCAGTCACTTTATGGGGTTGTTCCGTCACTTTAAGGGGTTTGTTCCGTCACTTTATGCGGTTGTTCCGTCACTTTCAGGGGTTCTTTAGTCACTTTAAGGGGTTGTTCCGTCACTTTAAAGGGTTCTTTAGTCACTTTAAGGGGTTGTTCAGTCACTTTCAGGGGTTGTTCAGTCACTCTAAGGGGTTGTTCAGTCACTTTAAGGGGTTGTTCAGTCACTTTAAGGGGTTGTTCAGTCACTTTAAGGGGTTGTTCAGTCACTTTAGGGGTTGTTCAGTCACTTTAAGGGGTAGTTCAGTCACTTTAATGGGTTCTTCAGTCACTTTAAGGGGTTGTTCAGTCACTTTAGGGGTTGTTCAGTCACTTTAAGGGGTTGTTCAGTCACTTTAATGGGTTCTTCAGTCACTTTAAGGGGTTCTTCAGTCACTTTAAGGGGTTGTTCAGTCAGTTTAGGGGTGGTTCAGTCAAT
Source organism: Procambarus clarkii (assembly GCF_020424385.1). NCBI lineage: Eukaryota > Metazoa > Arthropoda > Malacostraca > Decapoda > Cambaridae > Procambarus > Procambarus clarkii. The sequence continues at coordinate 12,675 of NW_025573439.1, forward strand.
TTAAGGGGTTGTTCAGTCACTTTGAGGGGTTGTTCAGTCACTTTAAGGGGGTTGTTCAGTCACTTTAAGGGGTTGTTCCATAACTTTAAGGGGTTGTTCAGTCACTTTAAGGGGTTGTTCAGTCACTTTAAGGGGTTGTTCCGTCACTTTAAGGGGTTGTTCAGTCACTTTAAGGGGTTGTTCAGTCACTTTAAGGGGTTGTTCCGTCACTTTAAGGGGTTGTTCAGTCACTTTAAGGGGTTGTTCCGTCACTTTAAGCGGTTGTTCAGTCACTTTAAGGGGTTGTTCAGTCACTTTAAGGGGTTGTTCAGTCACTTTAAGGGGTTGTTCAGTCACTTTAGGGGTTGTTCAGTAACTTTAAGGGGTTGTTCAATCACTTTAAGGGGTTGTTCCGTCACTTTAAGGGGTTGTTCAGTCACTTTAAGGGGTTGTTCCGTCACTTTAAGCGGTTGTTCAGTCACTTTAAGGGGTTGTTCAGTCACTTTAAGGGGTTGTTCAGTCACTTTAAGGGGTTGTTCAGTCACTTTAGGGGTTGTTCAGTAACTTTAAGGGGTTGTTCAGTCACTTTAAGGGGTTGTTCAGTCACTTTAGGGGTTGTTCCGTCACTTTAAGGGGTTGTTCAGTAACTTTAAGGGGTTGTTCAGTCACTTTAAGGGGTTGTTCAGTCACTTTAAGGGGTTGTTCAGTCACTCTAAGGGGTTGTTCAGTCACTTTATGAGGTTGTTCAGTCACTTTAAGTTGTTGTTCAGTCACTTTAAAGGGTTGTTCCGTCACTTTAAGGGGTTGTTCAGTCACTTTAAGGGGTTGTTCAGTCACTCTAAGGGGTTCTTCAGTCACTCTAAGGGGTTGTTCCGTCACTTTATGAGGTTGTTCAGTCACTTTAAGGGGTTGTTCAGTCACTTTAAGGGGTTGTTCAGTCACTTTGAGGGGTTGTTCAGTCACTTTGAGGGGTTGTTCAGTCACTTTAAGGGGTTGTTCAGTCACTTTAAGGGGTTGTTCCGTCACTTTAAGGGGTTGTTCAGTCACTTTAAGGGGTTGTTCAGTCACTCTAAGGGGTTGTTCCGTCACTTTATGGGGTTGTTCAGTCACTTTAAGGGGTTGTTCCGTCACTTTAAGGGGTTGTTCAGTCACTCTAAGGGGTTTGTTCCGTCACTTTAAGGGGTTGTTCCGTCACTTTAAGGGGTTGTTCAGTCACTTTAAGGGGTTATCCGTCACTTTAAGGGGTTGTTCCGTCACTTTAAGGGTTGTTCCGTCACTTTAAGGGTTGTTCCGTCACTTTAAGGGGTTGTTCCGTCACTTTAAGGGGTTGTTCCGTCACTTTAAGGGGTTGTTCCATCACTTTAAGGGGTTGTTCCGTCACTTTAAGGGGTTGTTCCGTCACTTTAAGGGGTTGTTCCGTCACTTTAAGGGGTTGTTCCGTCACTTTAAGGGGTTGTTCCGTCACTTTAAGGGGTTGTTCAGTCACTCTAAGGGGTTTGTTCAGTCACTTTAAGGGGTTGTTCCGTCACTTTAAGGGGTTGTTCAGTCACTTTAAGGGGTTGTTCAGTCACTCTAAGGGGTTGTTCCATCACTTTAAGGGGTTGTTGCATTACTTTAAGGGGTTGTTGCATCACTTTAAGGGGTTGTTCTGTCACTTTAAGGGGTTATCCGTCACTTTAAGGGGTTGTTCCGTTACTTTAATGGGTTGTTCCATCACTTTAAGGGGTTGTTCCGTCACTTTAAGGGGTTGTTCCGTCACTTTAAGGGGTTGTTCCGTCACTTTAATGGGTTGTTCCGTCACTTTAAGGGGTTGTTCCGTCACTTTAAGGGGTTGTTCCGTCACTTTAAGGGGTTGTTCCATCACTTTAAGGGGTTGTTCCATCACTTTAAGGGGTTGTTCCGTCACTTTAAGGGGTTGTTCCGTCACTTTAAGGGGTTGTTCAGTCACTTTAAGGGGTTTATCCGTCACTTTAAGGGGTTGTTCCGTCACTTTAAGGGGTTGTTCCGTCACTTTAAGGGGTTGTTCCGTCACTTTAAGGGGTTGTTCCGTCACTTTAAGGGGTTGTTCCGTCACTTTAAGGGGTTGTTCCATCACTTTAAGGGGTTGTTCCGTCACTTTAAGGGGTTGTTCCGTCACTTTAAGGGGTTGTTCCGTCACTTTAAGGGGTTGTTCCGTCACTTTAAGGGGTTGTTCCGTCACTTTAAGGGGTAATATAAAGATTGAATTATCTTTCTTTCAATAACAAAGTTTCAATACATATTTTAATGATTTAATCAAGTTAATTGTATAGTTAAACTGTCTTAACAGTCAATTGAGTATTTTACGGTCATAACAAACTGTTGTTCTTAACCAGAACAGCAAATAATAGAGTAAATCTCTCCACTCTTTCTAAACATAAATTGCAGTTAACAGTTAACGAAGCTGCTACACCTTTATCAACATCTGAATGGCAACACAGCGGTTTTGTCAGTGGAATCAACGTCAGGCGCAGTCCAGGGCTTAGAGTCCCTGCCCCGGACACTGACAGGTGCACCAAGGGGTCATATTAGACAGGTGAGACAGGTGACACCTGGCTGTCACTCACCTCGCCAGGTGACACAGTCACATCTAATCTTAATCCATCTAAACTGATCTTGTTCAACTATTATAGATAAATAATATTCGTACATAAAATGTATAGGATTATTAAATTTAATGATGTTAAGAATTGAGTTAAATATAAATAATCTTTATTGTTTTATAATCTTATTATAATTCATTTATGTCGTTGAAAATATACCTGAGTCAAATGAGCTGATTAAATATTTAAGTTTAAAGTTATAAATGTTTGAAATAATCACCGAATTGCCTAATTCGACTTTTGTTTAAATATATTAAATAATTTATCTGCAAGTTGTTTGTGTGGGAACCAACAACTATTTATTTCATACAGTGACTGAAGATAAAATTTATTACAATTTCCTATATGGGGGAAGAGGAGATAGGAGGACGAGGAGGAGGAGAGGTACATAGTGAGGGCAACTCATCACACAATACAACGTAACTACAATGTTGTAGCACAACGTAACTACAATGTTCTAGCACAACGTAACTACAATGTTCTACCACAACGTAACTACAATGTTGTAGCACAACGTAACTACAATGTTCTAGCACAACGTAGCTACAATGTTCTACCACAACGTAACTACAATGTTGTAGCACAACGTAACTACAATGTTGTAGCACAACGTAGCTACAATGTTCTACCACAACGTAACTACAATGTTCTAGCACAACGTAGCTACAATGTTCTAGCACAACGTAGCTACAATGTTCTAGCACAACGTAGCTACAATGTTCTAGCACAACGTAACTACAATGTTCTAGCACAACGTAGCTACAATGTTCTAGCACAACGTAGCTACAATGTTCTAGCACAACGTAGCTACAATGTTCTAGCACAACGTAACTACAATGTTCTAGCACAACGTAGCTACAATGTTCTAGCACAACGTAGCTACAATGTTCTAGCACAACGTAACTACAATGTTCTAGCACAACGTAGCTACAATGTTCTAGCACAACGTAGCTACAATGTTCTAGCACAACGTAGCTACAATGTTCTAGCACAACGTAACTACAATGTCTAGCACAACGTAGCTACAATGTTCTAGCACAACGTAACTACAATGTTCTAGCACAACGTAACTACAATGTTCTAGCACAACGTAGCTACAATGTTCTAGCACAACGTAGCTACAATGTTCTAGCACAACGTAGCTACAATGTTCTAGCACAACATACCCACAATGTTGTACCAACGCACAACACTG
>NW_025573440.1:2500-30905 GCF_020424385.1 Procambarus clarkii
AAGAGAGGGAGAATGGGTCGGGAGGGAGAGTGAAAGGGGAAGAGGGAGATAATTAAAGGAGCAGCCAAGATGGGAGTTCAGAAGGGGAGATGAAGTCCTTCATGAAACGGAGAGAGATAGAAGTATCTAGGAGTTGATATCACACCAAACCTGTCTCCTGAAACCCATATCAAAAGAATTACATCGACAGCATACGCGAGGCTGGCTAACATCAGAACAGCGTTCAGGAATCTGTGTAAGGAATCATTCAGAACCTTGTATGTCACTTATGTAAGACCAATCCTGGAGTATGCGGCCTCAGCATGGAGCCCGTACCTTGTCAAGCACAAGACGAAGCTGGAAAAAATTCAGAGGTATGCCACCAGGCTAGTCCCAGAACTAAGAGGCATGAGTTACGAGGAAAGGCTGAATGAACTGTACTTCACGCCGTTGGAAGACAGAAGAGCTCGGGGAGACATAATCACCACATACAAAATTCGCAGGAGAATTGACAGGGTAGACAAGGATGGATTATTTAACACGGGTAGCACACGCACTAGGGGACACAGGTGGAAGCTGAGTACCCAAATGAGCCACAGAGACATTAGAAAGAACTTTTTCAGTGTCAGAGTAGTTAGTAAATGGAATGATGTGGTGGAGGCTGACTCCATAAACAAATGTAGATATATTGAGCTTGAGAAGCTCAGGAATCAGGGCCAGATTCACGAAAGCACTTACGCAAGCACTTACGAACGTGTACAGCTTTCCTCAATCTTTGACGGCTTTGGTTACATTTATTAAACAGTTTACAAGCATAAAAACTTGGTATTCAACTGTTGTTATTGTCATAAACAGCCTCTTGGTGCTTCGGAGCTCATTAACTGTTTAATAATTGTAAACAAAGCCGCCAAAGATTGAGAAAAGATGTACAGGATCGTAAGTGCTTGCGTAACTACTTCGTGAATCTGGCCCCTGTACGCCAGTAGATTGACGGTTGAGAGACAGGACCAAAGAGCCAAAGCTCAACCCCCGCAAGCACAACTAGGTGAGTACAACTATATGAGTGGGGCCACGAAAGCCTGATGGATAGCGCGCAGGATTCGTAATTCTGTGGCTCGGGTTCGATTCCCGCACGAGGCAGAAACAAATGGGCAAAGTTTCTTTCACCCTGAATGCCCCTGTTACCTAGCAGTAAATAGGTACTCGGGAGTTAGTCAGCTGTCACGGGCTGCTTCCTGGGGGTGGAGGCCTGGTCGAGGACCGGGCCGCAGGGACACTAAAAAGCCCCGAAATCATCTCAAGATAACCTCAAGATAACCCTCCTCACTAGGCCCCCCTAGGCTCCCCCTCCCCCACACCCCCCTCACTCCCCCCCCGCCCCCACACCGCAATACACACAGGCTGCTCGCTACACCGTCTCTGCATTATTACCAACGCCGGACATTGATCACATATTCCTTCAGGGTGTCGACCACGGTGTTGGCACCACGGGCATCCTGCCATAATTCAGCAGTGGCAAGTTGGCAACACTGTGTTGTTGTGAAACATGTGTGTGTGTGTGTGTGTGTGTGTGTGTGTGTGTGTGTGTGTGTGTGCTGCTTCCTTCACGTGTTGCAGAAGAATATATATATTTTGGTGGTGTCCATCAATCTTGTTCTTTACATTTATTAACTTTCCCCCTCGGGTTTATAACCTTACAGTCAGGTTTTCTTGTGGTTTAAGTCGCCCAATATTGGGAATTTTTCCACTTGCTGTAGCTGCTGTTGTCGCTGCTTGAGTTAACCTGTGTCTATCTTTCCTGTTATCATCCCACTCCTGGGTCATCAGCCCTTCACTGAGGCATTGTACATGACTGCTTAGCCCCTTCTCTTGATCTGCCAACTCCGTAAATAATTCAACCTTCTAACCTGATTAGAAACGTATGAACCCAAGCAACCCACCTAACGTATTGACACACATTCCACATTCAGCCTTCTGGATGCCCCCCAATCCGATCATGCTGGGCATGTACCTCAAAGTAATTAGGATTGCATAGTAGGGATAGGCTACATCCAACCGTCTGACCTCCTACTTCGAACTGACAGATAAGCCTACAGACAGACAGATTGATAAGAAAGATAGACAGACATTTCCATTTATATATATTAATTTACTCAGTCACCATATGCGGCTAAGCTTAAAGCAGGCATCTGGGAGCACGTACTGAGTGAGAGACTCTCTCTCTCTCTCTCTCTCTCTCTCTCTCTCTCTCTCTCTCTCTCTCTCTCTCTCTCTCTCTCTCTCTCTCTCTCTCTCTCCCCCCCCTCTCTCTCTCCACTACATTCTATCAGTTGATTCAAATTCCACTCTCAATCTCATTCCCCTCAATTGCTGCTCTTCCGTTAAGGCAGCCGTCACACTATCGGGCGCTACATAAAACTATCAATAAACACAAATATTAAGTATATAAATAAAACCCAAATAACCACACGGTATCGCGTCAATACCCGTCACCAAATTACGCTCGAACCCCTCCCAGTTGGCTGCCTGGGACAGCATCATCACCAGCAATGTGCCCATCTTCCCTCCGATATAGGCTTCGATTCCACCCCAGTAATACCTACTTGAGTCTCCCCTGTAATTCTTCGGTTCTCTAGGTCTCAGGGGGGACTGTGGAAAAGCTCAGAGGCCTTCCCCTCTCAACGCTCAGTATCTTCCACTCACTCCTCATCCCCCTTTATTGTTCACTCTAAGATATCTTTCCCACTTGGTGAGAAGGTCTTAGCCGCTATCTTCCGCTGCCTTGGGACGGCGCAGAGCATCGAGACTCGTTTATCTTTTGTCGTTTTGCTTAACGTAAGAAAAAAAATCATCAGAGAAAACGCGATCTATAGCGGGATTTTATTTTATTTTATTTCAGGGGGAGACTTGGCGAATTGGCTCATTGAGTGCATGCAAGCACCTCTTAGGCTGATTGTTTCGCTTTATTTCCTTGAGAGCCTGTTGGGCCGGGTTATGTCCGACTGCAGCTTAAATGAAGGAAGTCGTTTACTTGTCTGCTCAGACGAAAATATTTCGCTGTGAGTGTGTGTGTGTGTGTGTGTGTGTGAGTGTGAGTGTGTGTGTGTGTGTGTGTGTGTGTGTGTGTGTGTGTGTGTGTGTGTGTGTGTGTGTGTGTGTGTGTGTGTGTGTGTGTGTGTGTGTGAGTGTGTGTGTGTGTGTGTGTGCACCTAGTTGTATTCACCTAGTTGTGTTTGCGGGGGTTGAGCTTTGCCCTTTCGGCCCGTCTCTCAACTGTTACTAACTACTAATTAACTAATTTCCCAAGCCCCCCCCCCCAAAACACACACCCAGGAAGCAGCTCTGTGCCAGCTGACTAACTCCCAGGTACCTATTTCCTGCTAGGTAACAGGGAGCATTCAAGGTGAAAGAAACTTTGCCCAATTGTTTCTGCCTGCTCCGGGAATCGAACCCGGGCCACAGAATTACGAGTCCTGTGTGTTGTCCACTCAGCCACCACAGATTTTAGTGTGTGTGTGTGTGTGTGTGTGTGAAACTTACAATAAATCACAACTGATCCTTTTGGTATCGTTCCTAAGCTTCCACATGCCTTATTACTCTCTCTCTCTCTCTCTCTCTCTCTCTCTCTCTCTCTCTCTCTCTCTCTCTCTCTCTCTCTCTCCTTGCACAATCACCTCCTGGTAAAATCACGTCCACTTTTGTCACCAAGAATCATCAATCAGTAATCAGATTACATGTTTGATTTAATTCTGGGGCATCAGAGCCTGACTGTGATTGGCGAGGCCGCGTCAACTGCCAGTTAGTAACAGGGTTACAGTCTCTGCTGAAGAACATCCAGCGTCTCCTTGTGTTTACCTCTTGTTACAGCCGATATTGAGTTGTGGAGAACGTCTGTCTGTTCTGTTACCATTAGCTGGCGTCGTGGGGGACTGTAGTTGTGGAATTGCCGCCTGTTCCACAGTCCTTTTAACGGCGTGTTATGGTGTATTGGTTAGTGTACTGGCCTGCCATCTGGAAACACCCTCACCGGTCCTGAGTTCAAGTCTCAGGCTAGGCTAGGCTAGGTTAGGAGGGTAGACTAGGTTAGTTTTGACTATGTTAGGGGGTAGACTAGGTTAGGGGGTAGACTAGGTTAGGGGGTAGACTAGGTTAGGTTAGGTTGGACTAGGCTAGGCTAGGCTAGAGGGTAGACTAGGTGAGGCTAGGCTAGGCTAGAGGGTAGACTAGGTGAGGCTAGGCTAGGCTAGAGGGTAGACTAGGTGAGGCTAGGCTAGGCTAGAGGGTAGACTAGGTTAGGCTAGGCTAGAGGGTAGACTAGGCTAGGCTAGTGGTAAAGTAGGTTAGGCTAGGGTAGGGGGTAGACTAGGCTAGGCTAGTGGTAAACTAGGTTAGGCTAGGGTAGGGGGTAGACTAGGCTAAGTTAGGATAATTGGCACCCTTGACATTATGAAATCACATAAAAAACCAATCGTCATAACAATTTGAACAATAACACATACCTTAATGTTCTTGTTCTTGGCGTCTTTGTTGGCGGCGTCGGCGGTGGAGAGGGCTAGGAGGTTGGAGCGGAGAGGTTGGTGGGGTTGTGGGGCTAGCAGACCCCCCCCTCCTCCAACCCCTCCACCCCTCCCAGACTCAACATCTCCCCCAACATCTCCGCCCATTGTGTCCGGCCGGGGTTCGGTTCCCGCCGCGTCCTCGTCACCTTCGTCCATGGCCTGCTGTGGGCGTAAGGGGCGGAGTGGGCGTAGTGGGAGCAGTGTGGGTGGCGTGGTGCTGGTGGGCGTGGGCGTGGCCAGCGTGAGGTCAGCAGGGACCCGCCTCCGCCCGTAGGGGGGTGGGTTGGCTGCTGCTTTCACGCTCAGACATTGTTGGGTGTGTGAGGGTGGGGTGAGGGTGTTAGGGTGAGGGTGTTGTGAGGGTGAGGGTGTTGTGAAGGGGTGAGGGTGGTGTTAGGGTGGTGTGGGGGTGTTGTGAGGGTGAGGGTGGTGTGAGGGTGAGGGTGGTGTTAGGGTGAGGGTGGTGTGGGGGTGAGGGTGGTGTTAGGGTGGTGTGGGGGTGTTGTGAGGGTGAGGGTTGTGTGTTTGTGAGGGTGAGGGTGGTGTTAGGGTGAGGGTGGTGTGGGGGGTGAGGGTGGTGTTAGGGTGAGGGTGGTGTTAGGGTGAGGGTGGGGGTGTTAGGGTGGGGTGGTGTGGGGGGTGAGGGTGGTGTTAGGGTGAGGGTGGTGTTAGGGTGAGGGTGGTGTTAGGGTGTGTGAGGGTGGTGTTAGGGTGAGGGTGGTGTGAGGGTAAGGGTGGTGTGAGGGTGAGGGTGGTGTGTGAGGGTGAGGGTGGTGTGAGGGTGAGGGTGGTGTTAGGGTGAGGGGTGGTGTGAGGGTGAGGGTGGTGTTAGGGTGAGGGGTGGTGTTAGGATGAGGGTGGTGTTAGGGTGAGGGTGGTGTGAGGGTGAGGGTGGTGTTAGGGTGAGGGGTGGTGTTAGGGTGAGGGTGGTGTGAGGGTGAGGGTGGTGTGAGGGTGAGGGTGGTGTGAGGGTGAGGGTGGTGTGAGGGTGAGGGTGGTGTTAGGGTGAGGGTGGTGTTATGGTGAGGGGTGGTGTTAGGGTGAGGGTGGTGTGAGGGTGGTGTTAGGGTGAGGGGTGCTGTGAGAGTAGTGTGAGTGTGAGGGTGGTGTTAGGGTGAGGGTGGTGTTAGGGTGAGGGTGGTGTTAGGGTGAGGGTGGTGTGAGGGTGGTGTTAGGGTGGTGTGAGGGTGAGTGTGGTGTGAGGGTGGTGTTAGGGTGAGGGTGGTGTGAGGGTGAGTGTGGTGTGAGGGTGTGGGGGTGTTGTGAGGGTGTTGTGAGAGTGAGGGTGGTGTGGAGGGTGAGGGTGGTGTTAGGGTGAGGGTGGTGTCAGGGTGAGGGGTGGTGTGAGGGTGGTGTGAAGGTGAGGGGTGGTGTGAGGGTGGTGTTAGGGTGAGGGAGGTGTGAGGGTGGTGTTAGTGTGAGGGTGGTGTTAGGGTGAGGGTGAGGGTGGTGTGAGGGTGGTGTTAGGGTGGTGTGAGGGTTGTGTGAAGGTGGTGTGAGGGTGAGGGTGGTGTTAGGGTGAGAGTGGTGTTAGGGTGCTGTGAGGGTGAGGGTGGTGTTAGGGTGAGGGCGGTGTGAGGGTGGTGTTAGGGTGAGGGTGGTGTGAGGGTGGTGTGAGGGGTGAGGGTGGTGTTAGGGTGAGGGTGGTGTGAGGGTGAGGGTGTGTTAGGGTGAGGGTGGTGTGAGGGTGAGGGTGGTGTTAGGTTGGTGTGAGGGTGAGGGTGGTGTGAGGGTGTGTTAGGGTGAGGGTGGTGTGAGGGTGAGGGTGGTGTGAGGGTGGTGTTAGGGTGTGGGTGGTGTTAGGGTGAGGGGTGGTGTGAGGGTGGTGTTAGGGTGAGGGGTGCTGTGAGAGTGGTGTTAGGGTGAGGGTGGTGTTAGGGTGCTGTGAGGGTGCTGTGAGAGTGCTGTGAGGGTGAGGGTGGTGTGAGGGTGGTGTTAGGGTGCTGTGAGGGTGCTGTGAGGGTAAGGGTGGTGTGAGGGTGCTGTGAGAGTAGTGTGAGTGTGAGGGTGGGTTAGGGTGAGGGTGGTGTTAGGGTGAGGGTGGTGTGAGGGTGAGGGTGGTGTGAGGGTGCTGCGAGAGTAGTGTGAGTGTGAGGGTGGTGTTAGGGTGAGGGTGGTGTTAGGGTGAGGGTGGTGTTAGGGTGAGGGTGGTGTTAGGGTGAGGGGTGGTGTGAGGGTGGTGTTAGGGTGAGGGTGGTGTTAGGGTGAGGGTGGTGTTAGGGTGAGGGGTGGTGTGAAGGTGGTGTTAGGGTGAGGGTGGTGTTAGGGTGAGGGTGGTGTTAGGGTGAGGGTGGTGTTAGGGTGAGGGTGGTGTTAGGGTGAGGGTGGTGTGAGGGTGCTGTGAGAGTAGTGTGAGTGTGAGGGTGGTGTGAGGGTGAGGGTGGTGTGAGGGTGGTGTAAGGGTGGTGTTAGGGTGAGGGTGGTGTGAGGGGTGAGGGTGGTGTAAGGGAGGTGTGAGGGTGAGGGTGGTGTGAGGGGTGGTGTGAGGGAGGTGTTAGGGTGAGGGTGATGTAAGGGTGGTGTAAGGGTGAGGGGGGGGGAGGGGACTAGGATAGGGTGACGTCCGGCCCAGGTCTTGGCATCAGGGTGGAGGAGCGACCCACTCAAGGGTGTTAGTGGAGGCACTCAGCTTCACTCTGCGGAGCAAGAAACAGAGAATGAGTTAAAGAACCAATCCATACAGAGCATAATCATTTACACCGACTATTCTATCCACATCTATCTCACTTCCAGTCTCACCTATCCATACTCATCCATCCCACTCCCAGAGACGCCTGTCCACACTCATCTGCTAAATGTCTCATCATCCCTAAGACTTCTACAAGCCGGCTATAAAGACCTGTAATTCAGATTCCTTATACCCAACTTGCTTTCCTAACATCTTCCCATTTCTCAAGACTGCTTGTTTATGCAAGTTAATGTGTTACAATTGTGGCTCCGTTTTCTCTAAGTGAATTAAGTCAATGAAAACGAACTTCAGGTCTGTGACTGCTTACAGCTGTTGGGTGAGTTAGTTCTATCAAACAAAGAATTCATACTGAACAAAATTACCTATCAGAAGAAAAAGTGACATTAAACGACTCTGGTTATATAACAAAACACTTAAGCTTACTTAAAGTGATGAAACCGAATAAAACTTCATAACAGTCACATGGATAATAAAATATTAGTAAAAATTAACTAATAAAACAATCCAACACTATTAACCTTTCGTGAAGTTATCACACGAAGTAAAAGTTGATAGTTAACACGTGTATAATCAACGTTAATACAATAATTATAATAATGACTCCTCACTTACAAAAAATTTATGTAAAACACTGGCAAATTATAAGACAACTGTAAAATAATATCCACAAAAATTATGAAAACATAAATATCAAATTAAACTAAACACCAAAAAAATGTATTGAACATCTTAATTAAAGAACAAAAACAATATACAATATTAACATTTGAATTAAGAAAAAAAAAGACATTTCATGGTAAACTAAAGAAAAATAAAAAAAAACGTCAGTATGAACTATTAATAAATTACAAGGCCCATTGTGCATTATACACTGTACAATTGAACAGCCAAAAGGTTGCAATTTAACAGAGGCCTCGGCTACCATCGTCTTTTGTACAGTCACGGTTGGTCGAGTGGTTAAGGTACCATGTACACCAGTTGCATTGTACTCCTGGCTCTCTGGGTTCGAGTCACTTATGGGGTGTGGAGTTTTCAGTTATATATACGATACTAGAGTACAAGAGGGAAGGGACTTTATCTTTAAATTTAAAATACGAGCCTATGGTATTAGTATTGACAAAAATAAATTTAAAGTCTACTTGAGGATAACAATGCTGTAAAAGTTTCCACAGTCGACTTCTTACAGAAAAACTAATAGTGCCTTAAAATGGTAATTTCATATATATTTAATATCCATTTTTACTGTATTAATTTTACAAGAAGAGTGAAACTTCTTATTTAAGAAATTCCTTATAAAAATATATACCATATACGAAGGATAGCCATTATTTGAAAAGAAATTCACAAGAAAATAAATTTCTTGATCAAAGTTAGACCAATTCGAGCATAAAACAAAGGCTCTATTGAGTAGAGCATTAATTGCATTTTTCTTAAAAATATCCGGAACAAAAGAATTCAAATTTAAAACTAAACCAGTAAAGGTTGGTTTTCTATAAACATTAATGTTAAACCCAATAAGGTTATTCACTTTGACATCAAGAAACGACAATGAATTATCCACTTCACACTCTGCAGGGAAACATATATTACAATGTTGTGCATTAGGATACTCTACAATTTTCTCCATATGACATTGGTCCTTAAATAACAAAAAAGTGTCATCTACATATTTAATTTACAAGACTGGTTTAAAGTCCAAAGGACATTTATCAAGCCAATTTCTCTCATGAAACCCCAAAAAGCATTAACAAGTGCAGGACCTAATGGAGAACCCATTGCTGTGAGGGTGTAAAGGTGTATCAATTTGTATGTAATATTTATTATTAAACATAAAAAAGGGTCTTTAACCGCCAATTCTAACAACCGTCTACATACCTTACTGCAAAATCCTGGCACTAAATTAGTGTCAGCAAATAACTAATTTACACAAATGTCAATGGTTTCCAACAGAGGAATATTAGTGAAGAGTGATTCTACGTCAGAATTAGTCATTATAGTTGGGAACTCGAAATTCATTAAGGAAAGTTCCTTTACAATATACTGAGAAATTGTCACAGAATTTCTCGCAATATATATTGCGAGGAGAGAGAGAGAGAGAGAGAGAGAGAGAGAGAGAGAGAGAGAGAGAGAGAGAGAGAGAGAGAGAGAGAGAGAGAGAGAGAGAGAGAGAGAAAGATAGATATAAACAATCAATGTAACATACCAAGAGCCAAGCCTACTCGTCCAGTCAGCTCTGGTGATTTACCAGTAATTGGGAAAAGCATTGCTATTCAGCTCATTTGCATACGCCGCTTATATTGTGAGCCATAATGCCCAACACGGCAACTCGTGCCACCAATATGCCAAAACCTGCCTAATTGGGGTTGTAATGATTTTTGGGTGAGGACAACACCAGTGATCGCTTTTACCTCGAGTGTGCCAAATTTGATGCCGGGTTACTTGTGTGATATTTCTAAATATCTAGATGGGGGTACCTGGCTGTTGCCTCGGGTTGGCTCCGGGGATCAACGTCCCCGTGGCCCGGTCTCTGACCTGATCTACTGGTTAGTTGGTTGTTGTTGTTAAAGATTCGCTACCCAGAACTAAAAGTTCCAAGTAGCACGGGCTATGGTGTGCCCGTATTTAACTACTGGTTGGTGATCTGGCCAATCAGGCTGGTTAGACGTATCTGCTCGCTAGATGTATGAATCGCAGCCTGATTGATCAGATTTCCTTAAGAGGTGTTTGTTAGGTTCTTTAAACACCGTAATAAGGGGTCGGCTAGTTATGCCCATTAATTGTGTTCAGATGGAGAGTGTTGATAGGTCTTCGTTCCTTAATTCTGATTGAATTGTCTCTCAGCGGTACCCACTGCGCCTCTGCTTTTCAACGGGGCTATTTTGCACTTCCTGCCATACCTCCTAGCCTCGCGTGGGGTTATTTCTCTGTGCAGATATAAGACAGGTCCCTCTAATATTTTCCATGTGTAAATTATTATGCATCTCTGTTGCCTGCGCTATGGAGAATATAGAGTTTAGCATTTTAAGCAGTCTCTCTCTCTCTTCTCTCTCTCTCTCTCTCTCTCTCTCTCTCTCTCTCTCTCTCTTCCCCTATCCCAAATTTGCTAAGGGGGAATGGTCTGGTGTATGGGACGAACATAGACTGCTCGCGGTCGCCAGGATTAAAAAGGAAACAGCATGCTAGAGTCTCATTCTGACCTCCACGAAGATTTTTGGCGATGCCCGCCGGCTACACCACTCAAAATGGTTATCTTCTTGAGGTTATCTTGAGGTTATCTTGAGATGATTTCGGGGCTTTAGTGTCCCCGCGGCCCGGTCCTCGACCAGGCCTCCACCCCCAGGAAGCAACCCATGACAACTGACTAACACGCAGGTACCTATTTTACTGCTAGGTAACAGGGGCATAGGGTGAAAGAAACTGTGCCCCTTTTTTCTCGCCGGCGCCTGGGATCGAACCCAGGACCACAGGATCACAAGTCCAGCGTGCAGTCCGCTCGGCCGACCGGCTCCCCAAACCGGCTGGTTTGAAAACTAAAATAAAAAAAACTTATAGCAATATATATATACTATTATTAACTGATCTCAGGAAAATTAACATAAATATATACACACAGAAATCACAATAGCCTGATATATCAAATAACAAATCCACAAGGGTTGTGATGAGGGTTCGAACCTACACACGGGACGTTCCGAGAAGCGCCTTAGTCAACTATACCATGACATGGTTCATATACTCAACATATATAACAGATATACACTCTTGCTATAGCAGAACTGATACGTATCGTATAGCTTCATCATATATCAGCCAAGAGACTGTCATACTAAGGTGCCCTTTCCTAACCTCCCAGAGGACCCGAACTAGAAAACGGTATACAGTATGTCAATGTCGCGAGACGCTGCTATGTTTTAGTACGGCAGTTTTATGGTCTTTGAGTATACGTCAAGATGAGACGCTCTGTTGTTTAAGATTCGCTACCCGGAAGAAAAAGTTCCAAGTAGCACGGGCTATGGTGAGCCCGTAGTCTCTAAAAAAAGTATCTCTCTGTTGCGATGACGAGTTGCAGGTTTGTAATATTCTGAGACCGGTACATCTGTTTCTATCCACTACTCCTACACCTGTTCTTGCTCACTCATTATTCCCACACCTGTACCTGCACACACACCACACCCATACCAGTTTATTACACCGACACCTGCCCACCACTCCCATACCTGCACACCACTCCTACACCTGTCCACCAACCCACACCTACTACATTAAATATATATATATATATATATATATATTTATATTATCTATATATATTATATAATATATATATTATATATATATATAATATTATATATATACACGCAAACAACCTACTTTCCAAATCCTATTACCTTCTCGCAATACCTAATTGAACTAAACCACGTTGAAAAAAAATATATTTCGTTTCACGGGAGGGGTTTGACTGAAGGTGGAAAACCGCTTAATACATCAAAAATAATTTTTTACCTTTCGTGGATGCTGACTTTCTAATATTACACTGCTATGAGAAAATCCGTAGGAGCAGTGATGAGGGTTCGAACCTATGCGATGCACTGCTATATTACAGTGCTACATTACACTGTTATAATGGCAGTAGTTTTTGTTAGGACCTCGGAGTGCTGTTTACAATATCAAGGCGGGAACCATCAATCAGTTTGGTTGAAGGAATGGTGAAAAGTTATTTTATCCAAGATTGTAGATTTCACTGCTATATTACATTCCTCTAACGCACTTACGGGGTTATTCATGCCCGTGCCACCACTCGAGTGATTTAATCTTCATCAATCAAGCAATCAATCATCGCTGAGACATGCAGGGGGGGTGTCTTGTGCCGTGAATAGAGGGAGGGTGAGAGAGAGAGAGAGAGAGAGAGAGAGAGAGAGAGAGAGAGAGAGAGAGAGAGAGAGAGAGAGAGAGAGAGAGAGAGAGAGAGAGAGAGAGAGACAGAGAGAGAGACAGAGAGAGAGACAGAGAGAGAGAGACAGAGAGAAGCGATTGTATAAACATATGAACAGAAAGATCGCTTGGATATATATATTCTGTAATTTTGGGAAGAATTTCCATATCAAAATTCCTAACAGATTTTTTTCTTTTGAAATGGAGTTCGTTTTTTGTATAATTTCATCAATTTTATGGCTTAATTTAACTCGCAGATCGGTCGGTATTAATTATACAGTATACATTATTCCATACACTACACCCCCCAGCACAGTACGCAACATCAAACATTATACAACACACTGCGTATTATATTACACACCATACAGTTGATTATACACTACACCTTGTAGTGTATACCACCAATTTTGAACTATACATACCCAAGACCATACACCATACAAAATGCAATGATATACACATCATATTATACACTATACATTACAATATACATCATACGCCAAAATATGCCTCCCAACCCAATGTTCGTTCGTCCGGAGTGCATTCGAACATCGTCGAATGGATTTTCGAACAGAAATGGAACGGCCCACCCTAGGGCGTGGGTCGACCCACCTTAGGGCGTGGGTCGACAACAATAATGAGGACTGTGTTAATTTCGAAGATTGCGTCCAATATATGGTGAAGATTGTATACAATATATAAATATATATAGTGAAGACTGCATGCAATGTATACTGAATGTTGCAAGCAATGTATAATGAATAATTAACCCACACACAATGAAGATAGGATACAATACATAATGAAGATTGCGTGCAATGCGCACTGGGAGATGAGATGTGGAACATGTTGATCAAACACTGGCCTGTGTCACCATATATCACCTCTTCTTCTCACCTCATCTCTCCTCGTAATGAGGAATCCGAAATGAGATCCGAACCCCCCATAGAAACAGCCTCGAATACTGAGGCGATTATAGAGCCCAAACCCATTTATAAATTGGTGTTGGAAAAAAAGGGTTGATTGGAGTACTTAGTCACACGTTAAGTGGAGGATATCGCTTAAATGGGCCGCAGTAGTATAGTGACACCTGGTTGAAATAGGTGTAGAGTGTCACCCCTGTTGTATCCTGCAGCAACAGGGAGCCAGATGGTTGCAACAGACCACAACAACAGAGAAACAGATGATTACAACAGACCTCGCTAGTAATATTTGAGCAAATCTCTGGTAACTAACTATTCATATTTAACTAAACAAGGGAACACACTGCTCTCTACTACACTCCAAATGGCTTAAGCAATTCCACTCCAGTTGTTTACCTGTGACATACCTGTGCACACACACACTAGATGATATACAAACAACGGGCAAATGATAACAGCATCAACCTTCTAAAAGTTCACTGACAAACGAGCAATGTTCAAAGCGACCAACGATAAATAAAGGGAACATAGAGGAACGTTAGAGAAATGACCGAGGCACAGAGATGAGTAACGAAGCTTTCAGGGTTTGATGACATGTATATTAAGATATATATAGTACGTTGATATACATATATATATTAATATATTTGTATATTACAACCCATCCTCCTGTTTAGAGAGTTTTTGTAACTATGTGCACTATAGTACAAATACTGACATACTAAGCAATTAGATAGTAGAATTTAGTACTATTCACTTTAAAGAAACAAATGAAATTAAAAAATGGACGTTAATTTTGCTAGGCCTAGTATAGCACATATATAATAGGCTATTATATATGAACTATATTAGACTTCAGATAAGTAGAGGTAAATTCAGTTCGCACGCACGCACGCACGCACACACACACAGGGGGCCGGAGGGCCGGTGGCTAAGCGGACAGCACGCTGGACGCGTGATCCTGTGGTCCAGGGTTCGATTTCGGGCGCCGGCGAGAAACAAATGGGCAGAGTTTCTTTCACCCTGAATGTCCCTGTTACCTAGCAGTAAATAGGTACCTGGGAGTTAGTCAGCTGTCACTGGCTGCTTCCTGGGGTGTGTGTGTGTGTGGTGTGGGAAAAAAAGTAGTTAGTAAACAGTTGATTGACAGTTGAGAGGCGGGCCGAAAGAGCAGAACTCAACCCCCGCAAGCACAACTAGGTGTATACACACACACACACACACACACACACACACATACACACACACACACACACACACACACACACACACACACACACACACACACACACACACACACACACACACAAAGAGCAAAGCTCAAACCTGGCAAACACAACTAGGTGTACCCACACACACACACACACACACACACACACACACACACACACACACACACACACACACACACACACACACACACACACACACACACACACACACACACACACACACACACACACACACACACACACTCACATTATTCACCTATTTCTTCCCTCATTATTCACCTAACTCATCTCCCACCTCCTCCACCTCATCCATTTTCCCTCGTGTGTATCTTCTTTTCCTTCACCCTACTTTCCCTTCTTCCCCTTTCCCATGTCTTCCTCCTTCCCCTTTTCTCTTCCCACCTACTCTCTTCCCCCCCCCCTTCGCTCCCCTTTTCCACCCTTCCCCCCCCTTCCACAACCCCCCCCCCCCAGACAAAGTAAACAAAGGCCACCAGAAAACCCTATTCACATGAGGCACACATATTGCAAACCCCTTCCCCCCCTCCCCCGTGCAAGATCAGCTGGCGACCTTATTGGCACATATGAAAGGGGGGTGATGGGGTGAAGGGGGTGTGGGGGGGGGAAAGAGAGAGAGAGAGAGAGAGAGAGAGAGAGAGAGAGAGAGAGAGAGAGAGAGAGAGAGAGAGAGAGAGAGAGAGAGAGAGAGAGAGAGAGAGAGAGAGAGGGAAGGTCATAGAGGGGGCAATAGTAACGACTCGAACCATGGCGTATGGAGGAACGGGAAAACTGGGTTTTCAACGAAGGTGACATCCTGTGGGTGTTCAACGAGTGTGACATCCTGGGTGGTGTTCAACGAAGGTGACATTCTATGGGTGTTCAACAAAGGTGACATCCTGGGGGGGATGAACAACCTGGACGAGTCGTAGTTCGGGGTTCAGTTCCAGCACCAGAGAGCGATGGAACAAATTATCACATAACAGGAATGACCTCCAATGGGTAGTATAAACAGGATCTCCCTCGAATAGGCATCATACAGGTACATCCCTCTGTTCCTATAGTCCCGTGATCCTGTGAATGACCACATGGGCACAGGGATGGATTGGAGAGGGTGAGAAGATTGGGGTGAGGATTGTGAGAGGATTGAAGTTGTTAGAAGAGAAGGAAGAGGAGGGATAGGTGGAGGAGGGTCTTGCTGGCACTGTCAAAAGAGGGTCTAGAGAGAGGAGGATAGGATAAGGCAAGGAGCTAGGATGACAGGACGAGAGGAGGCAGGAGTGGATAGGTGGAAACTGGAGGGTTGAGGTCCGGGAGAGGGGAGAGAGGAGCTGAGTTATGAGAGGGGAATTGAATTGAACTATCCAGGGGGAAAGCGCTAAGCCATTACGACTATATAGCAAATGGAGCAGTGTTGTGGTATGAGGGGGAAGTAGAGTTATGAGGGGGAAGTAGAGTTATGAGGGGGAAGTAGAGTTATGAGGGGGAAGTAGAGTTATGAGGGGGAAGTAGAGTTATGAGGGGGAAGTAGAGTTATGAGGGGGAAGTAGAGTTATGAGGGGGGAAGTAGAGTTATGAGGGGGAACCTGAGCGGGATTGTGAGGGAGAGACAGCGACTAACCCACAAGATACAACCCACAACAGTCGCCTAACTCGAGGGTGCCTATAGGGGAAAACACTGGAAGAAGAAGTTATAGAAGCCACCTCCAGCCACAACTTCAGATACAGCCCAGAGTTGGAGCGTGTGGATAGTTATAGGACAGGAGGTACAAGGAGGCTAGTAGGGTAGGTCTCCCTTCCCCGTGGTCACTGGTGAGAACTATCCCTTCCATCTCTTCCACTCAAACATACCCACCACTTTCTTCCCCACCATAACCACTTTTTTCCCCACCATAACCACTTTTTCCCCACCATAACCACTTTTTTCCCCACCATAACCACTTTTTTCCCCACCACAACTCCTTTCTTCCCCACCACAACCACTTTTTTCCCCACCACAACTCCTTTCTTCCCCACCACAACCACTTTTTTCCCCACCACAACTCCTTTCTTCCCCACCATAACCACTTTCTTCCCCACCACAACCACTTTCTTCCCCACCACAACAACTTTTTCCCCACCACAGTCACTTTTTTCCCCACCACAATTCCTTTCTTCCACACCACAACCCTTTTCTTCCCCACCACAGTCACTTTTTCCCCCACCACAACCCTTTTCTTCCCCACCACTACCACTTTCTTCCCCACCACCACGTATATTAACCCCCCCCCTCTCGATACATTCCCCCCTCCCCCTTCCCCCCCCCCCCCTCCTCCATTCCCCCTCTATAAACAAGAACAAAAATCCTTACTAAAAAAAAAAGCAAAAAAAAAAAAATATTACATAATACATTAATTTCAACAATGTCACCAACCACCACCCAGCGCGTCCGTGCATTAGGTCACACTAACAGCCTGATGGACTGAGATTTCCGCCTCTACTGACACGTCATAAAACTAGAGAAACGACTTAAATTCTTTGTTGCTCCTAAGTCATTAATCAGGACCTGCGAACACCTGCTGTTAATTGTTCTACGAGACAGCTGACACCTGTGGGAGAGAGGGAGGCTGGACAGCTGTGGGAGAGAGGGAGGCTGGACAGCTGTGGGAGAGAGAGGGAGCCTGGACAGCTGTGGGAGAGGGAGAGGGAGGCTGGACAGCTGTGGGAGAGAGAGAGGGAGGCTGGACAGCTGTGGGAGAGAGAGAGGGAGGCTGGACAGCTGTGGGAGAGAGAGAGGGAGGCTGGACAGCTGTGGGAGAGAGAGAGGGAGGCTGGACAGCTGTGGGAGAGAGAGGGAGCCTGGACAGCTGTGGGAGAGAGAGAGGGAGGCTGGACAGCTGTGGGAGAGAGAGGGAGGCTGGACACCTGTGGGAGAGAGAGAGGGAGGCTGGACAGCTGTAGAGAGAGAGGAGGGGGGCTGGACAGCTTGGGGAGAGAGAGGGAGGCTGGACAGCTGTGGAGAGAGAGGGAGGCTGGACAGAGAGAGAGGGAGGCTGGACAGCTGTGGGAGAGAGAGGAGGCTGGACAGCTGTGGGAGAGAGAGGGAGGCTGGACAGCTGTGGGAGAGAGAGAGGGAGGCTGGACAGCTGTGGGAGAGAGAGAGGGAGGCTGGACAGCTGTGGGAGAGAGAGGGAGGCTGGACAGCTGTGGGAGAGAGAGAGGGAGGCTGGACAGCTGTGGGAGAGAGAGAGGGAGGCTGGACAGCTGTGGGAGAGAGAGAGGGAGGCTGGACAGCTGTGGGAGAGAGAGAGGGAGGCTGGACAGCTGTGGGGAGAGAGAGAGGGAGGCTGGACAGCTGTGGAGAGAGAGAGGGAGGCTGGACAGCTGTGGGAGAGAGAGAGGGAGGCTGGACAGCTGTGGAAGAGAGAGGGAGGCTGGACAGCTGTGGGAGAGAGAGGGAGGCTGGACACCTGTGAGGAGAGAGAGAGGGAGGCTGGACAGCTGTAGGAGAGAGAGAGGGAGGCTGGACAGCTGTGGGAGAGAGAGAGGGAGGCTGGACAGCTGTGGGAGAGAGAGGGAGGCTGGACAGCTGTGGGAGAGAGAGGGAGGCTGGACACCTGTGGGAGAGAGAGAGGGAGGCTGGACAGCTGTGGGAGAGAGAGAGGGAGGCTGGACAGCTGTGGGAGAGAGAGGGAGCCTGGACAGCTGTGGGAGAGAGAGAGGGAGGCTGGACAGCTGTGGGAGAGAGAGGGAGGCTGGACACCTGTGGGAGAGAGAGAGGGAGGCTGGACAGCTGTGGGAGAGAGAGAGGGAGGCTGGACAGCTGTGGGAGAGAGAGGGAGCCTGGACAGCTGTGGGGAGAGAGAGAGGGAGGCTGGACAGCTGTGGGAGAGAGAGGGAGGCTGGACAGCTGTAGGAGAGAGAGAGGGAGGCTGGACAGCTGTAGGAGACAGAGGGAGGCTGGACAGCTGTGGGAGAGAGAGAGGGAGGCTGGACAGCTGTAGGAGAGAGAGGGAGGCTGGACAGCTGTGGGAGAGAGAGAGGGAGGCTGGACAGCTGTCTGAGAGAGAGAGGGAGGCTGGACAGCTGTGGGAGAGAGAGAGGGAGGCTGGACAGCTGTGGGAGAGAGAGAGGGAGGCTGGACAGCTGTGGGAGAGAGAGAGGGAGGCTGGACAGCTGTAGGAGAGAGAGAGGGAGGCTGGACAGCTGTGGGAGAGAGAGAGGGAGGCTGGACAGCTGTGGGAGAGAGGGAGGCTGGACAGCTGTGAGAGAGAGAGAGGGAGGCTGGACAGCTGTAGGAGAGAGAGAGAGGGAGGCTGGACAGCTGTGGGAGAGAGAGAGGGAGGCTGGACAGCTGTAGGAGAGAGAGAGAGGGAGGCTGGACAGCTGTGGGAGAGAGAGGGAGGCTGGACAGCTGTGGGCGAGAGAGGGAGCCTGGACAGCTGTGGGAGAGAGAGAGGGAGGCTGGACAGCTGTGGGAGAGAGAGAGGGAGGCTGGACAGCTGTAGGAGAGAGAGAGGGAGGCTGGACAGCTGTAGGAGAGAGAGGGAGGCTGGACAGCTGTAGGAGAGAGAGGGAGGCTGGACAGCTGTGGGAGAGAGAGAGGGAGGCTGGACAGCTGTAGGAGAGAGAGAGAGGGAGGCTGGACAGCTGTGGGAGAGAGAGAGGGAGGCTGGACAGCTGTAGGAGAGAGAGAGAGGGAGGCTGGACAGCTGTGGGAGAGAGAGGGAGGCTGGACAGCTGTGGGCGAGAGAGGGAGCCTGGACAGCTGTGGGAGAGAGAGAGGGAGGCTGGACAGCTGTGGGAGAGAGAGAGGGAGGCTGGACAGCTGTAGGAGAGAGAGAGGGAGGCTGGACAGCTGTAGGAGAGAGAGAGGGAGGCTGGACAGCTGTAGGAGAGAGAGGGAGGCTGGACAGCTGTAGGAGAGAGAGGGAGGCTGGACAGCTGTGGGAGAGAGAGAGGGAGGCTGGACAGCTGTAGGAGAGAGAGAGGGAGGCTGGACAGCTGTGGGAGAGAGAGTGGGAGGCTGGACAGCTGTAGGAGAGAGAGGGAGGCTGGACAGCTGTAGGAGAGAGAGGGAGGCTGGACAGCTGTGGGAGAGAGAGAGGGAGGCTGGACAGCTGTAGGAGAGAGAGGGAGGCTGGACAGCTGTGGGAGAGAGATGAGGAGGAGAGAGGGGAGGGACAGCTGTGGGAGAGAGAGAGGGAGGCTGGACAGCTGTTGGAGAGAGAGTGGGAGGCTGGACAGCTGTGGGAGAGAGAGGGAGGCTGGACAGCTGTAGGAGAGAGAGGGAGGCTGGACAGCTGTGGGAGAGAGAGGTAGGCTGGACAGCTGTAGGAGAGAGAGGGAGGCTGGACCGCTGTAGGAGAGAGAGAGGGAGGCTGGACAGCTGTGGGAGAGAGAGAGGGAGGCTGGACAGCTGTAGGAGAGAGAGGGAGGCTGGACAGCTGTAGGAGAGAGAGGGAGGCTGGACAGCTGTGGGAGAGAGAGAGGGAGGCTGGACAGCTGTGGGAGAGAGAGAGGGAGGCTGGACAGCTGTGGGAGAGAGAGAGGGAGGCTGGACAGCTGTGGGAGAGAGAGAGGGAGGCTGCTGGACAGCTGTAGGGAGAGAGAGGGAGGCTGGACAGCTGTAGGAGAGAGAGAGGGAGGCTGGACAGCTGTGGGAGAGAGAAGGAGGCTGGACAGCTGTAGGAGAGAGAGGGAGGCTGGACAGCTGTAGGAGAGAGAGGGAGGCTGGACAGCTGTAGGAGAGAGAGGGAGGCTGGACAGCTGGTGGAGAGAGAGGGAGGCTGGACAGCTGTAGGAGACAGAGGGAGGCTGGACAGCTGGTAGGAGAGAGGGAGGCTGGACAGCTGTATTAGAGAGGGAGGCTGGACAGCTGTAGGAGAGAGAGAGGGAGGCTGGACAGCTGTGTGAGAGAGAGGGAGGCTGGACAGCTGTAGGAGAGAGAGAGGGAAGCTGGACAGCTGTAGGAGAGAGAGAGGGAGGCTGGACAGCTGTAGGAGAGAGAGAGGGAGACTGGACAGCTGTGTGAGAGAGAGGGAGGCTGGACAGCTGTAGGACAGAGAGAGGGAGGCTGGACAGCTGTAGGAGAGAGAGAGGGAGGCTGGACAGCTGTGTGAGAGAGAGGGAGGCTGGACAGCTGTAGGAGAGAGAGAGGGAGGCTGGACAGCTGTGGGAGAGAGGGAGGCGTGACGTGGGAGAGACTGTCAGAGCGCGGGAAAATATGCCGCTCTGGAAAATTTGGGTGAACTGTGAGAAAAGGAAGAGTTTGGTGGGGAATATTTCACGTGTGTTCCAGGGGAGACAAGTATAGGTTCGTGGGGGAATTTTATCTGACCGGAGAGCTTGAAAAATATGTGAAATATGTGTTCAAAGAAGCGTATATTCAAAATGTAAACATACGCGCGCACGCACATGAAGTTTTCTTGGACTGCATTTTCTTGGATTGTCGGAAAGCCTTTGACACAGTACCGCATAAGAGGCTGGTACATAAGCTGGTGAGACAGGCAGGTGTAGCCTGCCTATGATGGCAGATATGATAGAGCCTATTGGGCTCTATCATATTTACATTTGAAACTGTGTATGGAGTCAGCCTCCACCACATCACTGCCTAATGCATTCCATCTGTTAACTACTCTGACACTGAAAAGGTTCATTCTAACGTCCCTGTGGCTCATGTGGGTACTCGGTTTCCACCTGTGTCCCCTTGTTCGCGTACCACCCGTGCTAAACAAGTTATCTTTACCTACCCTGTCAATTTCTCTGAAAATTTTGTAGGTCGTGATCATGTTTTCCCGACCTCTCCTGTCTTCCAGCGATGTAAGATGCATTTCCCGCAGCCTTTCCTCATAACTCATGCCCCTTAGTTCTGGGACTAGTCTAGTGGCATACCTATGAACTATTTCCAGCTTCGTCTTGTGCTTGGCAACTTACGGGGTTTGAACCTTTCACGGGAGGAACTCTTTCTGAGATTATATATATATATTATATATATTATATACTATATATATATATCTATCCTATATATATATATATATATTATATATATATATATAATATATAATATATAAATGGGTGTGTATCTATGCTATCTGTCATATTAATTTCTTATATGTTTTTTCACTTAAACAAATCAATTTGTTAAATTTTATTCACAGTATTAAATAAATTGTGTAATATAAATATTTTCAAAGCTGTTTGCCCATTAGTTAAAAAAATAATTGTATGTTGATAAAATCTTTTATATTTGTATCAGCATTTCCGAACGTCACCTGAATTACGATATTACTCCAATCGTAATAAAAATAGTTATATTAATCCAACCGACCAAATGTGCTGAAGCAAGTCCCAATCTTCAGCCCAATCACGTGGTTGTGTTGATGTTTACAGCCCAACCACGTGGCTGTGTTGATGTTTACACCCCAACCACGTGGCTGTGTTGATGTTTACACCCCAACCACGTGGCTGTGTTGATGTTTACAGCCCAACCACGTGGTTGTGTTGATGTTTACACCCCAACCTCGTGGCTGTGTTGATGTTTACAGCCCAACCACGTGGTTGTGTTGATGTTTACACCCCAAACACGTGGCAGTGTTGATGTTTACAGCCCAACCACGTGGCAGTGTTGATGTTTACAGCCCAACCACGTGGCAGTGTTGATGTTTACAGCCCAACCACGTGGCTGTGTTGATGTTTACAGCCCAACCACGTGGTTGTGTTGATGTTTACACCCCAAACACGTGGCAGTGTTGATGTTTACAGCCCAACCACGTGGAAGTGTTGGTGTTTACAGCCAACACGTGGTGTGGTTGATGTTTACACCCACCACGTGGCAGTGTTGATGTTTACAGCCCAACCACGTGGTTGTTTGTTGATGTTTAGCCACCCCAACCACGTGGTTCTGTTGATGTTTACAGCCCAACCATGTGGTTGTGTTGATGTTTAGCCCAACCACCCCAACCTATTTAACTAGTTGTTTGTTTACAAGCTATTTAACACAAGGGCACACGCACTAGGGACACAGGTGGAAACTGAGCGCCCAAATGAGCCACAGAGATATTTAGAAAGAACTTTTTCAGTGTCAGAGTGGTTGACAAATGGAATGCACTAGGAGTGATGTGGTGGAGGCTGACTCCATACACAGTTTCAAATGTAGATATGATAGAGCCCAATAGGCTCAGGAACCTGTACACCAGTTGATTGACAGTTGAGAGGCGGGACCAAAGAGCCAGAGCTCAACCCCCGCGAGCACAAATAGTGAGTACACACATCACAAGATTCATGTGTCACACGTGTGGCGGCCAGAAACATATGTGTCCTGTATATAAACGGGGCAATTTCGATGGTCGTATCATTCCAAACACCCGTAATTATGAACTCATTCCATATAAAAGGTAAACAAACAGCAGTTACACCAACAGATTAAACAAGGCAGTTACCTTGTTACTGTTACAGGAAAAAAATAGTACAGCAAAATAATAATCCACATTACACACAGAAATCATAATAACCTGATGCATCAAATGTCTCGGAGAGGCTGCAGGATCCAGTAAGTTCAATAGAACTTCGGTTTCAACTCTTTTTTTGACCATGTCGTAGCTCCGTCGATTAAGGCAGCGTCTGGGATGCTCTCAGACGTAGGTTCGAATCCTCGTCACGGCCCTTGTCGATTTATTCATGGGAGTACTCCTCCATTTATTGATCCAGATACACCCTCAGATTCCATTAGCCCCGGAGTCTTGTTCAGGGCTAAGGTAGCCTTGCTGCTAGGCTAGAGAGCCTATTGTGCTGGCCTTATTAATAATTCTCCCGGCGGGGATTGAGGGCGGAAATAGGACTTAAGCCCAATACCTACTAACCAAGTGCTCATGTTGGGAGAGTTGGATTTCAGAGTATGTTTTTGGCTTCGGAGTTAATTCACAGAGGAATCCAAAGCAATTCTCTAGGATTGAGCATGTTAATGAAGTGGGGGGGGGGTGTAATGGAGGAAGGGGGGGGTAATGGAAGGGGGATATAGATGGAGAAGAATATGGGAGGGTGTTATGGGAGAGGGAGAAAGAGGATTTGGGATGTTGAAGGGTGTGGGGATGGGAGGGAAAGGGGCCATGAGAAGGAAGAGGGGGGAAAGAATGAAAATGAACAAATAGGGTGAGGGGTGAAGCGGAGGGAAGGAGGGAGAGAGGGAGGAGTGGTGATAGGCAAGGATGAAGAGGATGGTACTACAAGAGAGGGGGAAAGGAGGGTAGAAAGGAGTAATATGAGAGAAGAGTAATGGTGAGGGAAAAAGGGAAATGCGAGGCAGGGAGAGAGAATGGCAAGGAACAGATTGCAGTACTTATTGGTTTGGGAATGATAGATGTGGTAAGAGAGAGAGAGAGAGAGAGAGAGAGAGAGAGAGAGAGAGAGAGAGAGAGAGAGAGAGAGAGAGAGAGAGAGAGAGAGAGAGAGAGAGAGAGAGAGAGAGAGAGAGAGAGAGAGAGAGAGAGAGAGAGAGAGAGAGAGAGAGAGAGAGAGAGAGAGAGAGAGAGAGCGAGAGAGAGAGAGAGAGAAAGAGATTCAAACATTTAAAGATGCCTATTTCATCGTACACCAGAGAAACAAACAAGCAGCCAATACAAAGGATCTGTTTGCCGTTCCCAACAAACAGCAACACTGTATTGCGGTGTCCCAAATATCCGGATCCCATCAATCAAACTAATGCTCAACGTAACAGCCTTCAGTTTTACGACAATCTGGTGGACGATGTTTGCTGCTGGCTTTGTGAGACCAATGCTGTCTGGACTATAAAATGAAATTAAATCACTTATATATATATAATATATATAATATATATATATATATGATTGAATATGACTCCATATTCCGTGTTGATTATTTTCTTCTTTTGGGCTTCTAATCCTCTGAATTAGTGCTCTTGTATCTTGGTTTAATTGCCAGAGGATTTCTCAAATATATATTTGTTCGAGATTGACTAAAAAATTACAAATTAACCTGTAGAATGTCTTACACGTAATGTAAATTTTCCAAACGTTTCAAACCTACAAATAATATAATAATAATAATTTTTATTTAGGTAAGTACATACATAAAGAGATTTTTACAAAGTTTGTTGGCTTTATAGATAGAGCTAGTACATACAATGCCTAAAGCCACTATTATGCAAAGCGTTTCGGGCAGGTGATGTTCGGACAAGGTGATGTCTCAAGTGAGGAGTGACTGACAAGCGTTTAGGGAATATCTGAGTTACAACACTGAGAGGACAGGTATATACAGGGATAGGTCAGGTGATTATACGATTATTGTTGTTGTTGTTAAAGATTCGCTACTCGGAACAAGTTCCAAGTAGCACGGACTATGGTGAGCCCGTAGTGAGTATACAAGGATAGGTCAGGTGATAGGGTAGTTGAAGTTCAGGTAGCCATGGTGGGTAGAGTGTTATCACTCTCATGGTGGGTAGAGTGTTCTCACTCTCACGGTGGGTAGAGTGTTCTCACTCTCATGGTGGGTAGAGTGTTCTCACTCTCATGGTGGGTAGATTGTTCTCACTCTCATGGTGGGTAGAGTGTTCTCACTCTCATGGTGGGTAGAGTGTTCTCACTCTCATGGTGGGTAGAGTGTTCTCACTCTCATGGTGGGTAGAGTGTTCTCACTCTCATGGTGGGGTAGAGTGTTATCACTCTCATGGTGGGTAGAGTGTTCTCACTCTCATGGTGGGTAGAGTGTTCTCACTCTCATGTGGGTAGATTGTTCTCACTCTCATGGTGGGTAGTGTTATCACTCTCATGGTGGGTAGAGTGTTCTCACTCTCATGGTGGGTAGAGTGTTCTCACTCTCATGGTGGGTAGAGTGTTCTCACTCTCATGGTGGGTAGATTGTTCTCACTCTCATGGTGGGTAGAGTGTTCTCACTCTCATGGTGGGTAGTGTTATCACTCTCATGGTGGGTAGATTGTTCTCACTCTCATGTGGGTAGAGTGTTCTCACTCTCATGGTGGGTAGAGTGTTCTTACTCTCACGGTGGGTAGAGTGTTCTCACTCTCATGGTGGGTAGAGTGTTCTCACTCTCATGGTGGGTAGAGTGTTCTCACTCTCATGGTGGGTAGAGTGTTCTCACTCTCATGGTGGGTAGAGTGTTCTCACTCTCATGGTGGGTAGAGTGTTCTCACTCTCATGGTGGGTAGAGTGTTCTCACTCTCATGGTGGGTAGAGTGTTCTCACTCTCATGGTGGGTAGAGTGTTCTCACTCTCATGGTGGGTAGAGTGTTCTCACTCTCATGGTGGGTAGATTGTTCTCACTCTCATGGTGGGTAGATTGTTCTCACTCTCATGGTGGGTAGAGTGTTCTCACTCTCATGGTGGGTAGTGTTATCACTCTCATGGTGGGTAGATTGTTCTCACTCTCATGGTGGGTAGAGTGTTCTCACTCTCATGGTGGGTAGAGTGTTCTCACTCTCACGGTGGGTAGAGTGTTCTCACTCTCATGGTGGGTAGAGTGTTCTCACTCTCATGGTGGGTAGAGTGTTCTCACTCTCATGGTGGGTAGAGTGTTCTCACTCTCATGGTGGGTAGAGTGTTCTCACTCTCATGGTGGTAGAGTTTTCTCACTCTCATGGTGGGAGTGTTCTCACTCTCATGGTGGGTAGAGTGTTCTCACTCTCATGGTGGGTAGAGTGTTCTCACTCTCATGGTGGGTAGAGTGTTCTCACTCTCATGGTGGGTAGAGTGTTCTCACTCTCATGGTGGGTAGAGTGTTCTCACTCTCATGGTGGGTAGAGTGTTCTCACTCTCATGGTGGGTAGAGTGTTATCACTCTCATGGTGGGGTAGAGTGTTCTCACTCTCATGGTGGGTAGAGTGTTCTCACTCTCATGGTGGCTAGAGTGTTCTCACTCTCATGGTGGGTAGAGTGTTCTCACTCTCATGGTGGGTAGAGTGTTCTCACTCTCATGGTGGGTAGAGTGTTCTCACTCTCATGGTGGGTAGTGTGTTCTCACTCTCATGGTGGGTAGAGTGTTCTCACTCTCATGGTGGGTAGAGTGTTCTCACTCTCATGGTGGGTAGATTGTTCTCACTCTCATGGTGGGTAGATTGTTCTCACTCTCATGGTGGGGTAGAGTGTTCTCACTCTCATGGTGGGTAGAGTGTTCTCACTCTCATGGTGGGTAGAGTGTTCTCACTCTCATGGTGGGTAGAGTGTTCTCACTCTCATGGTGGGTAGAGTGTTCTCACTCTCATGGTGGGTAGAGTGTTCTCACTCTCATGGTGGGTAGAGTGTTCTCACTCTCATGGTGGGTAGAGTGTTCTCACTCTCATGGTGGGTAGAGTGTTCTCACTCTCATGGTGGGTAGAGTGTTCTCACTCTCATGGTGGGTAGAGTGTTCTCACTCTCATGGTGGGTAGAGTGTTCTCACTCTCATGGTGGGTAGAGTGTTCTCACTCTCATGGTGGGTAGAGTGTTCTCACTCTCATGGTGGGTAGAGTGTTCTCACTCTCATGGTGGGTAGAGTGTTCTCACTCTCATGGTGGGTAGAGTGTTCTCACTCTCATGGTGGGTAGAGTGTTCTCACTCTCATGGTGGGTAGAGTGTTCTCACTCTCATGGTGGGTAGATTGTTCTCACTCTCATGGTGGGGTAGAGTGTTCTCACTCTCATGATGGGTAGAGTGTTCTCACTCTCATGGTGGGTAGTGTTATCACTCTCATGGTGGGTAGAGTGTTCTCACTCTCATGGTGGGTAGTGTTCTCACTCTCATGGTGGGTAGAGTGTTTCTCACTCTCATGGTGGGTAGAGTGTTCTCACTTTCATGGTGGGTAGAGTGTTCTCACTCTCATGGTGGGTAGATTGTTCTCACTCTCATGGTGGGTAGAGTGTTCTCACTCTCATGGTGGGTAGAGTGTTCTCACTCTCATGGTGGGTAGAGTGTTCTCACTCTCATGGTGGGTAAAGTGTTCTCACTCTCATGGTGGGTAGATTGTTCTCACTCTCACGGTGGGTAGAATGTTCTCACTCTCACGGTGGGTAGAGTGTTCTCACTCTGGTGGGTATTGTTCTCACTCTCATGGTGGGTAGAGTGTTCTCACTCTCATGGTGGGTAGAGTGTTCTCACTCTCATGGTGGGTAAAGTGTTCTCACTCTCATGGTGGGTAGAGTGTTCTCACTCTCATGGTGGGTAGAGTGAGTAGTCCTTTTACTTGCTTGTTTATGGTCGGTTGTGCTACTTTTATGTGTAGAACTTCAAGAATTTGTTGCTCTCCTGGCATCTTGGGCTTTATTCAGCATGCAAGTGCACCTTTATCACTTGCAAGTATGTTGACCACATCACACACTAGAAGGTGAAGGGACGACGACGTTTCGGTCCGTCCTGGACCTTTCTCAAGTTGATGACTTTAGACATCATCGACTTGAGAATGGTCCAGGACGGACCGAAACGTCGTCGTCGTCCCTTCACCTTCTAGTGTGTGGTCTGGTCAGCATACTTTAGCCACGTTATTGTGACTCATATCCTGCATTGGCAAGATTACAAATGTGACGTATTGGGTTTGAGGACAGGTTGCTAACGACAATTTATGGCAGTTGTACACCTGTTCAATCTTGCAACACCTGTAATGATCTGAGTCAATTAAATATGAAAAAAGCTTCTAATATCAAATTGATATGCAATGCTCAAGGACATATTTCTGAGCCCTCAAGAGTTAAGAAGACAAGAAGATAGATACGTAGAATAATGTACTGTAGGGTGAGAAAGGGAGGAAGAGAGAGAGGAGAGGAGGGAGGGAGGGAGAGACAAACAGAGAGACCCGGGCACCGCCGGGTTCCCCTCCCACTATACCACACGTGAAACGAGCCCTCACAGTCCTGCCAGGAGACCCTAATCAGTAAAGGAAAGTCAAAGATAGAAAAGAATGCAACAAATCTTGACTGGAAGTAGAGAGGAATGACCCAGAGTGAAGGACTCGATAGAAGCGGACCTTGCTCCTCTGGAGGTCAAGACAAACAGAGGGGACATGTTTGTAACGTATAAGATTCTTATAGGTATTATAAAAAGTAGACAGAAGCAGCATTGAACACGAGGAACAGAAAGAGCGTATGAATGCACAGGTGAACACTAAAGA